>JAGVSQ010000965.1:0-32718 GCA_022683975.1 Rhyacophila evoluta
CCGTCACTGTGTCGCTGAGTGGTCGCTCTATAGCGTGACCGTAAAGAGGTTAATAAAGTTGCCTTGGTTAATGATATCTTCTACTTGAGAGTGAGTATATATCGATGTTGTCTTTATAAATTTCTAAAATAGGATCTGTTTATATTACTGGATAGGCTCTAATTATTTTATTTTTTCTTAAAAACATATTACTTGTTACTATTAATATAGCACTTGTTCATGTTTTTTTTATATAATAAATTGATTATCATTTATTATTTATTTTATGTTGCGAATGCCTTCAATTAATAATTTGTAATATTCGCCACCTGTAAAATAAAATAAAAATGCAAAATGTTTAACATACACTGAAAGCTTTAGAGCTTAGTTTCATTGAAATAAACTAGACAACTTGAACATTAACGTATTTTCGGACATTACCGGTAACATGCCCACTCCATTGTCGTCTAGTCTAAAACCAAATGATAACTGCCTTCTTTGTTCAATGTAATGTTCGTCAGATACGCAATGCGCTAACCACTGGTAGACCGTGAATGTATTGATATTATATAAATAAAAATACAAAAAATGATTGATATATGTAAAATCAACGTTACTCAGTCCATCTCTATGTAACGTGTACATCTGGAATTTAAACCAAGACGTGTGCTGGCAGCAAAAAAAAGGAGACCGCAGGAAGTAAATCTAAACCGCAAGTATAATAAAGACGCTTCTTACGGCGATGTAATTAATATAATAAATAGTCGATATGTTTTATAGTATAGTGTAATAACATGTTAGTGGCTTAGAACAGAAGTCGAAGTAACATAATTGTAAATATTGAAAACGGGTTTTGTAACGAGACAGTTAAAGACGTTATGTCTAGAAGTATTTATGAGCAATTTATTACAGGGTATTAAAATAACTCGTTGATGACACTAATGACCACTACCTTACAATATACAATGTAGTGCGTATTGTATTATTGAATGGTTGATAATAATTACTGTTTTCTATATGAACCTTCCCGAACCATTAACCTCTGTTAAAAACCCACCGCTTAATAAATATTGAAAACTATGAGAATTGAAAATCTCGAAATACACTCACCTAACCTAACCTAGCCTTGCTTTTCCTAATTCCGCGTTCTCACGATTCAGCTGTCATTGGCCGATTATGGTTGATCAACAAAAATTGAATGAGAATTACAGCTAGAACCTTTTTTTCAGTAGAATTGATCAACTGTTAAGTTGATAAACAAAAGTTTGACCTAGTCAAACTTTATCGTTCAACTGATAAGTCATCTGCGATTTGTTGTTGGTTAACGCCGAGTTGAAACTTGAGTTGAAAGTGTAAACATCAGTTGACTACCAAGTTTGCTTTTAACTGGTCACGCCATACTTTCACGCGATGCATAATTTTTTTTTCGCTGTATTAAAACTGATCATATTTACCGGGTGTGCGTATGATGCCTAACTACTTTCGACGCTATTTTAAAACTGAAGTTTTTGATCAATTCCTATTGAAATATGTGAACAAAAACTGATTCATGTCGTATTCAACTTTTGTTGTAAATGAAAATTGAATCGTGAGAACGGGGTATATCCTAACTATCTTTCGTTTAGTGGCAATAATTCCCACTTATAACGTAGAATAATATAAGTCAGCATCCACAATCAAGTAATATCATGTATTTACCACATTTGAAATTTCTGAGCCAGCATGGAGTTGTTAAAAAGTTACTAAATAAAAGCTTTAAAAATTTCTCTTCACGACGATTGTCAAATTATACATGTATATGAGTATGCATGTATATGTGTTTAATTACTAATATGAGTAATATTTTCTAATTACGTTCTGATATTCCAGTAAAGTAAATTATTTATAGGAATTATTATAACATGGCAATTTTTTATTTTAGTTACAATATTTTGTAACTCTTTATAATTTGTTCAGAAGTGACTAAAATTATGCGCGTGACAGTTACATAAACATGAAAGTTTATTTAATTCATTCAGAATGAACATGTCCGATAGTATTATTTTTTCTTCGGTAATTATTTGCGGTTAATAAAAATTGTTAATTCGTGAATAAATAGTGATTCAGCCACGTGCCATGTGCCAAATAGAAAACGATTAAATACAAATCACGGGTTAATTAAGCACATTTATGAAATTTGCAATAATTCAAAATGAAATAAAATCATCGAAAGCTTTTCTTTTTGGATCTATGTAACGTATTTTAAATAAAGATGCGCATATAGAATAAGATAAAACACTACGAAATAAAAAATATCAGCTCTACTTTCTGACATACCGAAGTAGTCTGAAGTATATGGATTATTAAAAAACACACAATTTATTTATTCTCATGTATGGGTTATGGATTCGAATCCATATCCCAAAAATTAAATGACAGATTCCTCATTCGATTTCACGATTGACTGACATTCAAATGGTCCACAAAAAGTTGAAAATCGACACTTTATATTGATAGTACATTTATAAAAACCAAAATAACTATGGATTCCAATATTTAATTTTTGATTTACAAAATTTTGATCTTTTCAATGTTGACTTACGAGTCGGAATGCTGGACTAATCATGATCAATAAGTATGCGCACTCAGAAAGTGTACCATATGGATAATAGTTTGAGGATGACCGCTTTACAAATAAATTAATATGGATCTCGGCACTGTAAAGACTGGTTTTACGTCATTTTCATTTTTCAAAATCCTGTAACTGAATGAATCGAATCCGTAATCACCGGTTCCAAATAAAATAAGCTAACTACCAAAATAAAATCAATTAGAATCCAATTTCACAGTCTGTCCCCTTTTGAATATGTTGTATTACTTTAAATCATCAAATTCCCAATAATAATATGCACTGCTCCCTTAATTCTTAACATTAAAAAATAAATCTACCATACTGATATTCTTATGCTGAAATATGCTCATATACCAAATAAGTAATGTATCTTCGTCAATGCGTTCAATACTCTAACTAGACACGTCGATCAATAATTTCGATTCTTAGTTACATGTATCACGTTCGACAAAAAAGCAATCAGTATTGTGTCTAGTATCACATCGTAAATTTGCCACCATTACGAGCTAAATACTCCAGTTCACTAAGACGAAGTTTCTAGCTTATTGCGAAACTCGATCGACCGTTAAGCTGCAGTGACGTAAGGCACGTATCGACAACCATTTTATCGTACAACTAATTATAAACATTAAAGGTTTTTTAAAAAAAAAAAATGATTTTTTTGACGTGTTCTTTCCATAACCAAATACTGAAACGTAATCCATTTATTACATTACCAAAAAAGTTAGTTGATATTTTATAATTTTAAATTAAAGAAGACATAAAACGGTGGTTTAGTAGTTTTATTAATAAGCCTGACATATTGGTGATTGAGTGGATTTACAAACTCACTTGTGATTATCTCATCGACTCAGTCGGTGTGTATTTTTAGATATAACTTAGATTGAGTGATTCATGTTGTTCATGTGATTCACGTAAAGTTTAAGTATCTCTATTTTGCAAAAATATATTTTAATTGTTTTAAGAAGGATTGGTTGTTACCTAAATGCTCAACCCATTGGCATCCATGTTCTGTATACATGTATATAACATATACACATGTTTATTTTATGCAGTACTATATACATAATCACCGGTGCCGGAAGATAAACATATTACAAGGAATCGCAGTTATTAGCTTAGGCACTGAGGTGACTGTTAAGATAATTTTCAACTTGAAGATGCCAAATGCTATACATATCGTAAATAACGATCCATATTGATGGCTTGAAGTGCAAAATTTGATAATTCCATTTTGGAATTTTTGCAGAGAGTGTAAAAATGGATTATTTTTCTATTTATTTTTACGATCGTTTTAATAAAAAAAACATCTTTTAAACGATTTATTTGTAGAGCTGCTTACGAATGACACACTTTTGACAGATTTGAAGACAAAATAGCGAAGTTTATATTTTGCATCGTTTGTAGGTCCCAGACCCCAATAGAGTAGTCAAATTTTATTGGGACATTTTTCAATATATTTAAATGAATAAGTTGTCAAATCAATACGGAACATGCATATTAAATAGCATGACACAACACGATGCCATAATTTTCAGCTAAACGCGGTGTTACAACTTTTCACGTTAAATCATTGACATGGATGTTGAAACATTCGAAATAGTAATTGATTCCTTTTTTTGTTGATTGTGTATTTATTTTCATTCCGAAGTAAACAGTTTTCCATCCCTGGGAGATGATATTACATACGAGTATAATTATGAAGAATTTAAGATCACAATACGGTAGTCGATTCGAGATGAATACACTAGAGCTCTCGAACCGCTGATCGAAGAAATAATAATTACTACTCCAAGGGAAATGTCAAGGTGTTCCAACGAACTCACCAGGCGGTTCTTTTTCTCGTTTCTTCCGGCCCACCATCCTGTAGCGTTGATTAATCGATTTGCCGTGGTATACCATTGAGTTATCGCAGTTTCAACTAGATTTCTAGTCCAGCTAACAATTTTTCGTTATCTCTTTTTACGGCTTACATTACACAAGATTCTTCTTGGGCACACAAAGCCAAAATGGTAACTATCAAGACCATTCAATGTCTGACACAGTCTTTCGTAAGCAGAAAATCCAAGAAGCCTGTGCTTTATCTATAATTGTCTTACTTTTTTAAAAAATTTATCACTCTAATTGATTCTTTATTTGACTGAGTATACAGAAATAATAAAAATACTTTTTAAACTATAACTGTAATTCTACTTTTTTCGAACTATATTAAAACTGATATTTTAAACGCAGTTGTGTCATAAATTGTTTTAATAGTGAGGAAGAATTATACATAAAGTTTGCAATTTGATTTTAAAAGTTTTTTTCAGGCGTAGATAATTGCACAGTAAAAAAATGTTATATATGTTTTAACGTTACAGTTGGACACAAAGTTGACAGTTGCGTTGCTTTATATTTGCCTTTCCCCGTAACAGGGCACTATTGTTTTCCATTATAATTATTAATTTATATTTTTTCAATAATCGTAGACTTGTGATTTTCAATAATATATGCGTCGCTAATTATACTATCTAATGTGCCCACCATCCATCCGCCCCGTCCTTACACCAGCTCTTAATCAGGCGTATTCCGGAGCTATGATATCGAAAAGCGATCTACTTTATTCGACGGGAATGTCCCGGGAGTAAATATAAATTACCCAAGACTTAGGCTGCCACGCACTTAAGTGTGCTGAAGTTAAAAGAAATATAATGATAAAAAAAGCTATTAAAAAAAAATGAAGACTATTTGGTCAAGCAATTTATGTGAAGAAAGAGAATCATCACGCTCACCGTATGACGCCGCAAACATTTTGAAAACAATAAAATTCAAAATTTGCTCTATGCTGAAGGTAGTTCGATGAGTAAAAATCTTTATTAATTGTATTTATTCAGTTTTATTTTGTTTCGATTACCAAATTAATACCCGCGAACGCTTTGATACTGGAGGTTATCAGTTCAAATTCCTTGGCTGCATAAAAACACCGGGACTGAAAAAGCGATTAGTTGACAAATCATCATTGTGAAAAACGATCTGTTAAGATTGGTTGTCGTACTGTAAAGATTCATAAGCTTATCATACGCAGTGAATATGGTTTAAAAAAGTAAATTTCATTGAGAGGGCTTCATAATGATTTATACTGCTATTATTAGTGACAAGAATTTTATATCAGTATATTTTATTAATTTATCTATACGTAAGGTATATTTTATAAGGAATGTGTTGAAAGTCTTTGCCGGTGGCGTGTTGGGTGTTGAACATGTTAAGTTAGGGATGGGAAAAAGCCAAATGAAGTACATATTAATATAATGTATTCGGTTTTGATAATACTGAGTATTTTCTACCATAGGCGAAACGTTCTATATTTAAGTGATAATTAATGATATCCAATTAAGTGATATTGATTTAAGGATACTTATTTTATCGTATAAAACGGAAGTTCTTTTTCAATTTAATTATATAAAAATGTATTTTTAAAAATTACCAAATTTACAAAAAAAAAACATTTATATTCAATGATGGTTCGTTGACGACATCTATTTCAGTAATCCCACAATCAATTGTGCAAGTTAGTTAAATAGCTTTAAAAACTTTTATAATTAATAATACAAGTATTTACTAGTATTCGTATTATGTTCGTTTCATTTATTTATTTTTCATGACGAGAATGTTACATATTATTTATTCAATAAATTCAAAACACGACACACAAGAATATAAATATATTATACAAAAAGCATATGAGAAACGAAGTAATTAAAAATAGAATTTAGAAAAGATAGAATTTCATATAGACAACAAAATAAATCGAGCCTACCAAGTAATTTAGATAGATCCTGTTTAAAACATCATCAATCGTATGTAACTTCTCATGCATAAATAGTATGTAACAATATGCAAATGACATTACTGTAATTGATATTATTGTATTAATAAACAATATAATTTTTCTAAATTAAAATTTAAAATATTTCATAGAATAGGCTAGACATTTTAACTCCAGTGATCTAAGGATCATGTTTCGATCATTCAGTATTGTAGGTACCATCTCTAAAATTGAGCTTATACCGATAAGCGATGATAGCCGCAGCGTTGGCCGATGCAGCTATGCAGGCGCCGCAGGCGAATTCCACATAATATATAACTTCTCAACATTTATTACTTTTTTCTATTATTATTATTTAAAATGCACACAATAATATACGTTATATATTTTTTACTCTTATTACATACACCAAGCAAGACTAATAATGTAAATTAAATTATGTACGATATTATTTTTGCTTCTTTTTCCATATCCCCTCTTTATAAGGATCACCATGGTCACCACGTGGCATTTCCATGATTCATTAGCACCCTAGCAAGTTACTTTGTATCGTCTCTGTCAGTCGTGATACATTTTGTAATATTTATTGCAAGAAACATAATATATTATATTGTATTATTATAATACAATTCAAAGTGATACCTTAAATGAAATGGTTTGATATTTGATACAATTTATTGATAGAAGTAATGGTATTGTATAAACACTAAACCACGCTTTGCGATCATGGAATATAAAATATAATATAATATTAGAAAATGTTGAAGGAATTTTCACATTTATAATAAAAAAAAATGTAACAAAACTTTTCAAAGCGATATCATCCGATTTCGTAGAAATATCATAGTATATTATAATAATTTGATATTTGATACAATTTAATGATGGGAGTAACGGTGCTGTTTGAAACAGGTTTTGAGATTGGCTTTTCAGTAAAGATTCACTCATAATTAGCGCAATTATTTTATTGATTATATTTAGCGGAAGCATATAATTTGTTTCAAACGTGCATGCAATACATTCATATGTATAAACGAACTGGTAGAATGTATTATATCATTTACACAATCATTCAGTCCAAATACTGTATGTATACTGTGTCCTTGGCATTGCATATTTGAAACTGTTACCATAAATGTTTTGTGACACCTTTTATTTTTCACACATTTTCATTTTTATTAAAGCATAGATTTTTATACAACTGGTGTTGATTTGATACAAATTTAACAATGGCGATTGTGTATATTCCCATTTGATGTTTCATTTTGAATCCCGTTGCTATGTAAGAATATTTTATATTCAAATATACACAATTAGAATGATGTCCGATAAATTGGCCGATTCACTGACAACTCGTCAAAAAAGCAAGATCGACTGTGTTACCTAACACAGTAAAGACCGTCATCCTTAGGTCGAGTCCAGACAGAAGCGAACGATGGCAGAATCCTAGCATTCGCTTGTTTTAGCGTCCGGTTATCCATACAAATCGGACCGAGCATTCGCTTATAAGCCATCGTTTGCTTTAGTCTGGACCGGGCCTTATGAGCGAATATGGTTATAAGGAAAATACAGCTTAAAAATTATTGCAAAAAGAAATTGTTCCAATCAATGTTTTTTTTGCATTTTCGTACCGAATATAAGCGTACTTTCTCCAAATATTAAAATATATTAAACATATATTCATAAACAGTTTTACGAGAAGCAATATTTATCTTTAAAATGCACCTACTAGATTCAAACCTGCCCGTACTGAAATCAATTCAATGTGTTCAACCATTGTAAAATAAAGTTCTACTCGGTAGATTTTAACCCAATTAGTAAATCAATTTGAATTGAATGACTACCTTTTGATAGTGTTTAACTCATGTTTGTACAAAACAATGCAGTAAATAATTTATTACTCCATTAATATTTATGATAGGTCTTAAACTGTCATACATGTGCGTTGTGTAGTGCGTATATGATTTTATACGATAACGAAAAAGCTTCGATATTTCAATTTGAAAAAAAAACACAACTTTAAACGCATTCAAACATAAACCCCGATATAATCAAAGAATTATGAGCTTCCCTTTGTTCAATATTTTGCCAAGCCAACTGAAAATCGGTATGTGTACTAAGGGGATCATAACTATTCAAGATATACGTACACATATGAGAACTCATACCCGTAGTTTAAAAAATATTTCCCATGGGTCACTTTTGTTTTTGGAGGAAATCTTATATCGGAAACCTCTCACATACCTGGCTTAATAATGTATATTGTTTTACGGTTTATTTTGTTTTTTAGAGAAAATGTGTATTGTAAGGCAGTTTATATTCGTAGTGATTTAAGCTTGGGTTTACCCTTAACATCCGTTATCTATTTATATCTGTTAAGCTACCGTATAGTGTGGTTTAACAAACGATGTACTATTATTCAAAGTGTCAAGATTGTGTTTATGGTACTTTCCAATACATTGACTGACATACGCTTAAATTTGCACAATTCATATTCCGACGTATCTTTTTAATAATATTTGTTTTATTATCCGGCTTTGTCTGTGATTCAAACGTATTCTTTATTTAAATTAATTTTTTTCATCTTGTTATTACAAATATATAACAACACTACTTTTTTCAACATTTTTAGTCTCTTGTTGATCATTGATTTTATAAGCTAAAAGTTACACTACTGACTCAGAAATAGCAATACTTTATGTTATTACAAGTTCTCGTGACAGACACATGTATGTATTTTCTGTTTTTTTGTATAGATTATCAAGCTTTGGTGGAAAGCGTTCTTGCTTGCTGTAATATGCCGGGAATTAAAAAAAGCTTTATAATTGTCCTGGGCAAACATCAAGCCGTCAATTTTTTTTTTAAATCTAAATTAATTATTATTCACGATTTATTTCATGCATCCATATGCCCATACCGGATAGCCCTGCGGTTCAATCAGGTTCATAGTCGATAAAAATCCTTCAGGCACTTCGTCCCAAGATCTCTCTCCTGTTAGTTACTCATAATCTTTCCGCATCCTTCAGAATACTGTCCATCCATCTCTTTTAGGGATGATGCAAGTAACGTCTGCCAATTTGTGGATCTCCATAAAAGTTAAACATACCTCTTAATTCCACACATCAAACAACATAGCACGCCTAGCTTTATCGCTTTATAACCAACTATAATAAATACTTGCAGATATTGTAATATTGTTAAAATGTATTAAACATAAGATTCTGTTTACAATACAACACCTTTTCATTTTTACCATACGTAGACTTTGTGTTTTTAGGGATTTCATAGCAATAACTGATAAATACTTCCAAGTAAGAATTTCTTATGAGACAGTGTCATATAATATTCAACAAAATCTCACCGTTTTGTGTCGGAGTGTAATTTAGTCTTATGGAATTTTATATCAGTGACGAGAAACTTTTCGCATTTCATAATATTATAATTTAAAATATTTTCAAACTTCGACTAAATATTCAAATGTCTTATATATCTTATATACATATGTATAATTAAGATGAAGTTTGATAATTTTAAAATATGTCAAATTATCTACACTGCCATCTATGGTAAGACAATTTAAATTTAACTTAAGTTTGACGTATTAGAACTAAGTGTTGTTCCATTATTATCATTATTTTATTAGTTGAAGTTCTTTACTATAATTTCTATAATAATATATTTATCAACGATCAGTTATATTCTGCTAAACAGTTCGCCATTTCTGATGACCGGCACGATTTCCTGCGTGGGTATTAATACACCGTTGTCTTCTCGGTTGCAATTTCATTCTCGTCTCGAAATGCGAATTTATATGATACCCATTATTTCCCATCCATTTCTTCATCGTGATAATCAGTACTGCAGTATTCAATGATCACAATGCCTATTTCATAGAGTCAATGAACTATAAAGACGCTAAATAAAATGTTAACTTTATATTTTTGGATCTAAATTACATTATAAAATAGCGGTTACGAAATAAAAAATAACCGTCAGCTACACAATCGACTCGATATAGATTACACTTGAAGCTCATTAAAAGCCTTTAAAAATAACCATCAGTTAAACAATTGCTTTAAACAGTAACTTATTATCGTAAAAAGATGAAAGGCAATTTATTCTAGGTAAATATTTGACGATATTAGACTAAAGATTCTGAGTAGACATTAGGAGCACAAGAAAGCTATAGAGAGATTGAAAAAGTGTAGGTAGCCCGTCTAAAACAGTATAAAAGTAAAATGAGCAGAATAAAGTGATACAGCAGAAATCTAGTTAATAATGTACAACATAAAAGAGGCAAATAACGGCTTGAAGAACAAAAAACCTTTTCGTAAACATAGGGCATGGAGGAGAGGTAGAAAGAAGGACCATGATATTTAAAACTGAAATGTAATAAAAAAAGCTTATAAAAAAATGGTTTTCTTATCCAAAATAGTGCCTTCATTTTTTCTACTTCATTTTAACAGATGTCGCGTGGTAAATTAAGCATTATTAAACTTGCTTTAAAACTTGATGCCTGTAAATTTGACTCTAAGACATGTTTTCATTAAGACCATGTCATAGCAGACTCATAGATATCATTGAAATTGACAGTACATATTTAAATTCACACAATTCATCATAAAGGAGTCTTGTTTAGGCACTTCTTTTACAAAACTTTGTTCTTACACGATGTAAAACATAGAAAATTCGTAATTTCATGACCAATTCTCCACCATACGATATTAGATAATAACTCCATTATATTAACCTCATTTCAACAATTCAACTTTGTGATACATCAAATTATATAAATTGTTTTACAATCAACATGGCGCTACAACTTTTGGTGGACATTCGCTTTCTTAAGCAATCTTCTGCAGTCCTGCCTGTTTTGCTTCTGTTTGTCTCAATTTTTGAACTAATATACATCTTCTCACTTCGCCCTGTCATTTTAGGTCTTTGATTTGAAAGTGTTCAATATCTTCAAAGAAAATATGCAAAATTTAGAATATCCATCTAAACTATAAAACTGAATACAGATCAATACAAAATATAGTTTCATAAATAAATTATTGCAGTTTATTACATATTATGTCAAGTCACAATGGATGCTGTGGAAGTTCATGATGCTTTCTTATTGTAGGTAATATTGTAAAGATTATTAGATATCTTTCGGTGCAAAGTTATGACTGCACTGGCAATATTTTTTATTTAAATCATATGGTATTATTTGCGCTTTTGCCGTGTAGCAATTTTCCGCCATTTTATGCCAATTGCACAAAGAGAGAAGAAACGATCCCAATGATATATCTGCAATTATTTCTACGCATTTTCATCGTAATAAATCAACTGTAAAATACTTCGCATAGACAATTACTCTGCTTACACGAACTTACTCTTATTTTCCTTGTGTTTTTAGATAGATCAATAAATGTATCAATTGAAGTATTAGCAGAGTTCCAAACAGTTAGCTAAATGATTTTCAATACAATCATACAAGTATATACTATAACAAGTCGCATAAACACTATTTGAAAATATTCTTCGCATTGTGCCCACGACTTTACACACGCTGTAGAATAACTGCAACCACTATACCATAAAGTGATTTTCCACGCAATTCTCAATTAAAGAGGGCTATATCCGCTCATGTAAACATGCGCGAGTATGCATGAACGATGATAGAAATATTTTAAATATTTACATATTTCGGATCAAAATCGTAAAATACAATGTGGTAAAAATATGTCTATGGTGTGGCGTCAGTCTTTTATTTCCATATACACAGTGTCTATTGAAATATTATATAATTAAAGCAATATGTGTAAAGTACAAACGAACCACTAATAGTTTCTAATAAACTTACATTGAATAAATTATCGCGTCAATTAAAACTACTTCTAAAAACTTTAAACAAAGATTCAAAACTTATTTGTAAATTATATTTGAGTGAAATTAGTAAAAGTAATTACTTTTAGGCCATTATGTATGAATGAGTCATTATTACCAGCGACGGATTAAGAAAAAATGGAGCCCTAGGCACGACTTTATTGTTGGCCACACGAAAAATAAAAATATTTGTATACACTACAGTTAAGTGATTTATTACATACAGCATAATAATAGCTTTAGTGGTTATGTAATTTTAAAAGTAGTCAAGTGAAGGGCCTTCATGTGATGAATGGTACGGATATTTTTACAATATGTAACAATTTAAATTATAATTGTTTAAATAGCAATGTTAACACCATTGGCTGTTTCTGGAAAGCACAATGCAAGGGAGGAGTTGCCACTGTAACCACGGGAATTGAGTGATTTTTTTTATTCATAACAACCCGAAAATTCGACCCGGAATTAAATAGGAAGAAGTAATAAGATGCAAATATTTTTTAATTTTTCAGATCAATGAACATAGCAAATCATGTAAGGCGTTATTTGGGCACAGTTTTCATTATTGTATGACCTTCGATATGCATTTTTAACACTAAAAACACTAAAGGTACGCGTTTTTTATTCTATTGAAAATGTGCTAAATTTCAGTCGATCTAATGTGTTTTTTTTATGTTTGAAAGACAATTAAAAATAGGGAAAAAATTATCGTTTTTTGTCGGTATAAAAGTCGTTTAAAGTGTTTCGTCATTTTCATTATGCGTCGTGTAAGCCTCTGGACAATCCATAGATTGGATAGTCATTTAATTTAGTCTAAACTGCCGTTTTCTACCCTGTTTGCTGATGGTAAGGTAATTTTTATACTACTTTGTGACCTATACTAGCCCATTAATAAGAAAATATTAACTTTCACATAATTGTCATATATAATATTAAAATAAAATAACTCCAACTTTAAGACATCGAACTAAATAAATCAATTAAACGACTATAAATTAATAAAACTATTAATGAGAAGTGTGGTGGCCTTTAAAAAAAAACAATCACTTCAGTTCAGATTAAAGTTTTTGAAAGCTTTTATACCACCTATAACTTTACTTTCGCATACCAGTATTGGGTCGTAATCCATCTTGCTGGCCCGTACCTTAATTCATCTCTGGTTATGATACATTTTGTATGATATGAAATGCTATTTTAATTATTTAAATGTGGTGTTTTTCTTTAGAGAAAATAATATATTTCTCTATTTATAATACTTCTTGGTTACGGAGATTTGCACCGGTGCACAACTGGGTAATGAAGCGTGCGTTTTGCATTGTTGGTTACCTGCAATAAAACATAATAATGGCCATTATTTTTTTTATATAAAATTATGCCTGTTTACGATCATTTGATTACATAATCATGAATGAAACGCATAACAGCATTAAAATATGCAGTGCTGAAATTTTTATCCAGGGCTCGGATTGTAAACAGCAAACCGGTGCGAATATTTGTCAAATCAGGAAGTCTTCATTTTCAAATATATTGGTTTCACACCATCTCATTGAATATCTCCACTAGAGACTTGAACATTACCTCGTAGGGGAAAGTGAAACTACTTTCAAAAAACTAAAAACTTATAATTACGTTGATTAATTTTGTCGATAGCTATTCCGGTTGTGGCAATATTATAAAACTAATTTAACAGTAATGTTAGCACCAAAATACATCGACAAAACACAATAAACTCTTGAAGTATAATTATAATGAAGAAAGCATTCTTCCTCGCGGAAAGTGGAACATATGGATCTCTACTGTGAGAAAATGTTCACTTAAATAGAATATGTGGATTTTAGTAACACAAAGATATGTCTTTTATTTATTTTAGATTTATTTAACACAGAAAGGGGAAGATGAAACTACTTTGTGATGTTCGTTTAATATTAGGAAGTTAGCAACAAATGATAAGTAATTTGAACAATAGAAACATGAATATTATTGTAATTAGTTGATTTTCTCTCTGTTGCACATTTATTATCACACATTAAAATTATGTGCAAAATATTCATTTTGTGTCACAATGCATTCAAACAACAAGCCACAACTAAACGCTCATTTATGACTATCTTCAAACGTATCGTACAGTAATTTCAACTACAATAATACATTTCTCTTTCATTTATACTACAGATTTGGCTACCGAGTATTTTTTCGAGTATCTTCATAAATAAACATCAAACTTCCTTTTTACACCATAAAAACGTCAAATTGAAACAGTATTTCATTTATTATTTTCACCTTTTCTCTTTTTGGGAAACCCTTGGCATATGGCGCTCCGGGCAACTGCCCATGTTGCCTTTACCTTGAGCCGGCTCTAGTTAAAGGAACCGATATTAATGCAAACTACGATGTTACTCTGAAATAAATTTGTTCTTGAAAATCATTACAACAAAAAATAATATAAGTAATAACTAGTACACATCGACGTCAATATAATATTATAAAAGTTTACAAACTGTTATGAATGAATGCTATCCGTAAACATATTTCTTCACTTGTTTCGCTGCAAAAGTAGGAAAGGTCAACCAACATAAAAAAGTAAATTGTTTATTTAACATTACGTAAACGCTAAAATGAAAAGATTACAAAATACTACTTATGCATCGTATCGCCCAAATCTTGAGATTAGTATTTGTTTTCCTTTTCTAAACAGAATTTAATATTGTGCAAGTACAACGAACGGCGTATTTATTTTTTAATGTGCACCTACAATATTTAAGAAATCTCTGTCTTCAAATGCCTAATAATTTCATTGTTCTATTTATATAAATGTCTAGACAAATTTTGTTAATTAAGACGTTTTCCTCTGCCAAAAATGTTTAACTACCATTATTTTTGTAAATTAATATTGATATTACACAACTATGGACAAGTAATCTTGGCATGTAAATATAAAACTTAGTGGAAGAGTAAAAGCATTGTTTTATTACTTACATTGTTGTTTTTACGTCAATTATCTATCAGCAAATCGCTCAATCTGCTGAGCATTCAGTTCTAAATTTTTTTAAATGTGTTATATTTATAATTGTCTTGAAAAAAAAATGGATTTCAGTAAGTTGACTTTCTAGATACTTTAGATATAGTTGAAACAATCTTCAATAATGAATTCTCGAATCCGAGAAATAAAATTAATTCCAAAACAACTTAAAATTTGTAAATTTACAAGCTTGGATATGACGAAATATTTTCTGTTCTAATGTCAAATGATATATTTGGGGTCAATTGGAGCCTAAAATGTTTGTGATTTTTTAACCATTATAGTAAAAAATAAATACAATAAAAATAATTTAGATCAAAAGTCATCAGCTTCTAACGTTTGAACAAAAGAAACCATCGTAGATGAATTTTAAAATTAATGTAGATAAAATTTAAACATAAATAAATTTGTTACCAAATTAGTAAATTTTCTTTTTTTATCCATTCAAACTAGGAACATGAATTTGTTAGTAATTTGATGAACAATTTCGATTTTAGCCTTCACGGTTCAGCGAATACGTGAAATATATTTAAACTTAAACCTTTTCACCTCAAAAATATAATCACGCGATGGTAAACAATAATTGGTCATTACTCACCGGGGATTACCATTTGAATGGGTTCTCCATGACTCGTAAGTCAAACGCCTAGTTCGTATGGATTGTCCAATACACACAACTTCTAGAACTGTTTTTTTCGCAACCCCGTATTGTAATGTTGTTAATAAAGTCAATACTGATATAAGACTGCATATTAATAAAAAAAAATGTAATACTCCCTATCAGTGAGTAATTATTAAATAAGTTAGTTAGTTCATTTTTATGCACACACGTTTTAAATACTAAAATCTCTTACCACTATCAATTCAACTAATATTATAAAAATCGATCGGATTGCATATGCCGATTTGTAAACAATCCTTTTTTATTTCCAAAAAATGAAAAATTAAACGAAAAAGTTATTCCAAATTGGTAAGAATGTGAAAAACATGACCACGTGTGGCCATTCCCATTTCGGATTCAATGGAGCTATTGAGAACAAATTTGAACCCATAAGACTGCCTCCCCGTCTCCCCGGTAGCCTAGTTGGTAGCATGCGTGCCTAGCAATCCAGGTGATGCGGGCTAGATTCCCCATCTGTCGTATTTAAATAATCCAAAAATACAGGACTGGATGCCTATTGGGCTTGATCAATTGTCTGACAAACAATTCTCGTGAAAAATAATCTGTCAAGACGTCTTCACGTTGCGGAGATTCATAAACTCCTCTTTCGGAGTGGATATCTTTACACTGTGTAGATCCATATGCTCTACTTTAGGAGCGAAAATGGTATAAAAAACACTGATTTATGTGTTTCTTTAAACAGCAATATAAATATTTTTTTGTTTCCTTACAAAATATAATAATCATCAAAATGGCATAAGGGAATTTTTCAATTCTGAAATCCACTTTTTTATTATTTTTTTCGTAATGCTTACATATCTTTTTCTACCCTAAGAATATATAATATGTTTGTAATGACTTCCTCGTATTATTGATAGATCTATCTAGTATTCATACCGTATTTAACTATATATTATATATTTAAACCGACAATCTCCAGTACAGAATCGTGTGGGCTTAGAATGATTAACAGATATTTATAATGCTTAATAATAGAATATCATCAGAGATCGCACCGTGACTTTACCTGTCTTTACTACCCAAATATCTTTCACGAAAATGACAGTTTAAGAACCATGAGTCTTATATGTATTACGACTAAATTACCTTTGCAAAACGTGGACCTGCGACTTATAAATATTGACCTACAAGGTGTGTATTGGTAAGAATAGGCCGCATTATTTACCTTTCGTTCAAGGAAATGTTAATACTATTAGCTTTGATAGCGATCTATGTATATTGTATAGTATAATATATACCTGCACACGATCTTAAAGTGCTATCGTTTTTTTTTTGCATCGATTTCAGTAGCATGCGCAAAATAATCTCATTTCTTAGCTCCAACACAATTTTCATCCTATTTGCAGAAAATTTTACGCACGCCATCGAGAAGTTTTTAGCTATTTATATCTTCATACATTATCCACATCATGGCGCTGTAAAGTGTTTATTTTTCGTAAATAAAAATAAGTCAAAAAGATATGATCTTTACTTCATTTTAATGTATAATATTGTAATGAGTGTCCGTTAAAGCCGAAATCCTTTATGTAAAAACAGGTTTTCCGAATGTTTTTTTGGATTAAAAATATGAATTGCCCAACACAAAGCCACTGAAGTTTCAATAAATGAATCAAGTTTTTTTAATACCTTTGAATTTTACCGTTCATTTAATCTTCGCTTGCTATTTTACTTTCAATCATGATGTGATACCCAGAGTTACCTTTATCCACTTCTAACAACTGTTAAAAATTTTCTTCAGCTCCATTTTCTCCAGCACTATTCCGTATTGTCTTACAGAAATCAGAAACTCCTAAGCCATCTAAATCTGTACCTGCGTCTTAATTGTAAAAAAATCTTTTAACCATTTTCCAATGTTTGCACTTTTACTCTTTTGTGGATATTCTTTCCATTATATCGAGGTTCTACCGTATGGAAATTATAAAATTAGTTTTTTGTTACAAAATTTTAGTTACATTATATATCTTCTACTAACCGAAGATGGACACATAAATTGTATACAACACTGTCGGCTCTGAATGTGAAACATATGAATCTCTTCAATATGAAGACACCCGCTTGAAAAAGAAAGCATATGGAGAATTGTCAATCACTCAACTTATTTGCCACCAGATGCTGCATATTTAATATTGATTGAATTCTAATGCATGTGTGTAATTCAAGCCCGTGGCCTCTGGCACTGAAGCATACATGCTTATCACTTGGCCATAGAGGAAATAATTGACTACATATTACAATATACTTGAGTACTTGCTATTATCAATAAAATGATATTTAATGCCATGCAAATTGTTTTTTTATAACTTCTTTCCTCCATTGTTAAAGGGCCAATCAGACTCGAAGGGGGCGCGTAAGAAATCTGGCGGTACAGGCAGTGGAGGACGCGGAGGACGGGGAGCCGCTATGTCGTTCGGTTTTGGCAAGAAGAAAGGCTCCAAAAACCGAACACCGGAACCCCCCGATTCCACCGACACAAGGGATAAGCTCGACAAGAACGGTAATGGAGGTAGAGTATCTCATTTGCATGATATTAGTACCCATACCATATTATAATATAAGTATTAGATATAATAATTTTTTATAGTTAGAACACCCCAGAAGTTTTTTAACATATACTCTTTGAACTCTCATCTATTCAATTTGAATTGTAGTTTCTTTCACAGAAAGGGCTTAAAATTGGAATTTAAAAAATCTCATTTACTTTCTGAATATTAAAACAATCAATGGACCAAGATGTCACCCTTGGGGTACATTAAATAAAAATAAAAAAAGTTCAATAGTCTTCACACATAATAGAATTTCATTAAAATAATTCTTTCAAGATCGACATTTCTTAGTTCTATTTCATAAGTAGATAATTTCATGATCGTCTAGACACACCTGTAAGTATCTCTCTTTCTGTTGATAACCAAGTGTCTTAGTTATTTTATGCCATGCCAATGATTGTATACTTTCATTAATTATATCCTTTGAAAGGTGCTTAGAGGACTACTAAATCATTTGAATCTATCTAGCTATAATATGTGGCAATCATTTCCATACTTTAAATACATCCTAATTTCTTAAATCTTCACTTCGATCATCTGTTCTCTTATTTTTTTCCAGTGAAATCACTTTGGCATAATAAATAAGACCAAAATTTTTAATGCCTATTGATTATCAAAATAAATTCATTTCAGGATCCACTGAGGAATTATACACGGGGAGTCCCGTAATGTCTGGTCGTTCAACACCATTGGCACGACCTCGCAAAGAATCTGCTGGACTTCCTTTACGTACAAATAGGTAAAAAAAATCCAAAATCAAACTAACCTATTCAAATTTTGTTAATATAATAATTCATATAAAATATTTTACTAACTCTAAAAGTGTTATTTTGTTTTAAATTTTGCATCTTAGCTTAAATGAACTACAAACTTATCAGCAGCCTTTATTAGAAGCTTGTCATAGTGTTTTATAAGGACCTACGGTAATTTTTCAGCACATCCATGTTATTTGCACTCTTCATACCTATAAGAAGTGTTATGCCCCAGAACCAGGTATTTTTCAGTTTTAAACATCAATTTATCTGTTGAGTTCTATAAGTGTACGAACAAAACTTCATAGTTGAATTCGTAAGGACGCACCCTTTAGCATTGGAGGTCATGCAATTCTAATTCCGACGTTCGGGCTCCTTAAAACTTAAAAGATTCAGAACTAGATACTCACTAGGCCGAGCAACTGGCTGACTTGTTATCCTCATAAAACCAATTAACACGTTTGCTGCTAAAGACGCCCCTGGGGCGTCAATACACCATACTAATACATACATGTCGCAGCGAATGTGTTAAATATAGCTATATATTGCGGAGATTAATACGCTCCATATTTGAAGAGGACATGAAAAAAACATGAACATAAATTAATATTGGTATCACTCAAACTCAAAAGTATACAAGTCAACTTCTAAAAACTACTATTGCTGTCATTGCAAAGCTCTTATCCTATAGGAGTGTTACACTGCTGTAAATTTAATAGCAATATAGGCAGGCATAAGAAAGTGTTTTTTAATTTAATGTGATTGTATACCTGGTAGTTATTTACCTAATGTTTTGAAGCTAGTCTATGAAATGGTGAATCAAATAAGTAATCGTTTGTTAATGCTCATAGTGAGCATTTCCTCCAAGTCTTCTAAGATTCTGTACATAATAATATAGATCAACTTCAAAGTGAGCTAAACATTATATTATTTATTTTCAGATTCGGTTTTCGCCAAACAGCAATCCCAAAGACGGCTAAAGTGGCTGACATTAACATGTCAGCTGAACAAGCTTTAACACGCAACTTTAGAGACCAGGATCCCAAGAATAATAACTATTCAAATGGTGAGATCAATAATGAATGCCATAAAGTACAATTGGCTTAATTTATGTCTGCCCTCGATATTTTTCAATTAATTTTAATTGATTATAGATAGGGCTTGAATAGTTTGAAGAGATTGAAATATAATTGGATAGTTGAAAGACAAAAAAATATATCATCCTTTATGCTGAATAGATAAATACTTGAAAATCTGTGCATTGAATTTAATGAAGATGCCTGTCACCATTAAGGTTTAGGAATATTGCCTTATAAATTTAACAAATTGATTATCATAAATATTATAATAAAAAGTTAGATGTCTTGGTACCGCTGTATGATAAAAGCATCAAATAGCAAATCGAGCCTTTTATAGATTATGTATTTACACTAGTGGAATTATGCGAAATAATCAATAAGTAATCCAATCCAGACTAAAATGGCAGTGGTTAATATACTGCTATTAGTTATGTATTCATGTGTTTCCCATAAAAGATGAAATTAATTATTTTTGATTTTAGAAAGGATTCATCTTACAAATGTATTTTAGTGCCTAATGAATTTTTATTGGCTATACTTGAAGGCTTTCTCAAATTTTACAATGACATAATCGCATGAAATTGAATCTGTAAAGAAACAACATTTATATAACTTTTGATTTTAATAATATAAAAATGATGTTAATTAATTTTTAGATAAACATAATATGAAGCCATCCAATGGAGCACCTGCAGGACTAATACCGATGCAAGTGGGAGGAACAGGCTTGACAAATATAAGCACAGTTCCTCGTCAAACAAAACAAACAGTAATCCTAACCTACTCAGCGAAGCAATACCCAGTGGTCTGCAACAATGGAGGCCTGAGAAGCAAGAGTCCAGCAATTCCTAATAGGGTAACAAGTCACACAAATGCTGGATACCCAAGGAGTATGTCTGCAAGTAGGGCGTATACGGGTGGTGCTGGAGAATATAACTCCTCCGGTTACAGGACAGCTGGCTTAGGAGCCAAGTATGCTGTGCAGAATTTTCAACTGCCAAAGACGCAATATCCAGCTGTTAAACTATTTGACAGCAAGTCTGCAAAGCAGGTCAGAAGTATTTCCACCTAAGATGTTTTTGTCACATTTGCCACAAACTATTGTTTAACAGATAACATTCACATTTGTGAATAATTCTGAACTCTGCATTGTAGGTTCTGCGTAAAGCATTCTCACTCATAATTTGTGTACCGCATAAATCAACAACCAATACATATTATGTAGATCGATATACTTTACTTTGGAATGATAATTGTATATATATTTATATTTTGTAGTAACTCAGCTTGTTTCACTAAAATGCCCTGTTTCTATACCCTTCTCTTTCATACCACGAGTTAATCTTTTTCTCACCAACTGTCAATTACACTGACTTTAAATCGTTCAGCATTAAATTAGTGGTGTGCTTTCTTTAGGGCAAGTTATTAATAGCCTATTCCAACTCAAATGCTGCTCGGTTCACTTCTGTATATCTTTTTTTACATTGACATTAAAACCACAACACTAAATATCAACTACCTCTTTATCTATAGAGCTACACAAAAGTCATAAATCTAATTTTAAACGAAGCTTTAGTTAGAAAAATTGAAGAAATACTCAATATTACAGATAAAACATTATTTTCTCTCAGACCTGTTATCAAGAACTACCTAAGATACTTTAATCATTAATCATTACAGAGTTGTACAGAATTTTTAAGTAGGTTTGCTCCATTTCTTTTTATTCTTCAGTATTTCTAAAGATCTATATACTTCCAGATGTTGATTTCACAGTGTCTGCATCCAATTTGCTCTAATATCTCTCAAGGATTATTTCTACATTACTTAATATCTATCTAAGCTTTTACTTTAATTTTCTCTGAACTCTGAGTGGATGGGATAGATTCTATTCTTATTAGTCCACTTATTTAAGCTTTATATTTTATTAACTTTAAAATTTATAAACCTCATTATTCCTTTCCCTATCCCTTAACAGCTATTTTTTTGAAATTACAAATTTTTCATTACTGTTTTATTATTACTAAAATTTCATTACTTTACTGTTACTACGTGTAAAAAACATGAATTTTAATCATCAGTGAATATCTTATGCAATCTTATTTTAAAAGATTTTCCTATAAAATATTTATGGCCAACTGCATATTTGAAATTCACTAATTGTCAAAAAATTCCATACACCATACTGTAACAAATCACTCACTATATACATCCATATTTAATGTTTTTAAATATAAGTTAATTTATGGAAGCAATTATTTCACATAAATAATAATCATAAGAAGTTTTAAATAGGGAATGGCTTGTGATTTTTTCTTGGCTCTGTACACAAACTATTTAAACATTACTCAATAGCTTGGACTGGAAGTGTCTATTTTTGTTGGGTCAACTTCACTTTTAAACAGCTGCTGACTTGTTTTGAATGCACACTAATCTGTCTTCACGCATACTATCTTTTAAAAGTCAGTATTACAAGATGCAAATGAGACAAGAAATAACATGTAAAACATAATTCTAACACATATATCGCTGATGATGATAGCGATATTTATTATGGAGGCGCCTACAACAATGAATTTAGATGAGATCTATACTATTGAATTATATTTCAATTTATCATTTGATGTCTATTAAGTTTTTGAGATTTGATCACAAATCAGTCACCCAAATTAAATTGATTTTTAAAAAATATTGGCACGTATTCTACATCAGTTATAATTTTATTAAAACTATCTCATCTTATACAAGGATTCAAGTTTTTGAAGTATTTTTCAGGCATAAAAATGAAATATAGAATCATCAAGTCATATAATTTAATTTTGTAATTTTTAATGTGTATGTAAAATTTTATTATTTGACAAAAGTATTGTAACATAGTATTAAAAAGTTACACAAATAATAATACTATACAAACAAATGACAGGAACAAGTTCTGAACAGTGACAATACGTAATATCGACAACAATCCATTTGCATTGAATGCATCTCTCTTTTGTAATACAAGCTTTTGTGTTATTTTGGTAACATCCATGATAGAGATTGGAAGTGTATTAAACCAGGATATTATAATAGCAGTTGCATAAAGTCTTTTGTGTGATATTGCAGACTATCATATTCGTGAGAGTTGTAAACAGTTTCAAAACACCTGTAACTAATTCATATTCATAACATGCATAACAACATAACTCCATGTGCGTTCCATGGTTCGATGTTTTGATGAATTCTAGTTGTCATGGTAAAGTAAAGAGTTTTCTAAGTTCTTTCTATAAGAGTAAGCTCTGTTATTTTATGTTTTTTTTTACCTTACATACTGCTTACCTTATGTTTATAAATATAAAGTATACTTTAATATTATTATTTCAAGTATATTTTATACTAGTATATTGTATTATAAATGTTAATTATTTGTTTAATATATAGTAAACATTGATTAAATATAGCCTTAAGATGTTGAAAAGTAAGCCCCCAGCTTGCAAAAATAATAATATATTTGAAAGTTTACAAAATTCAAACCGCTTAAAGTTTAAAATTAATGTCTATCATGAATCATCAGTTTCCAGTTTTAATGCATAGTGGAAAGTGAACCAATCTCATTGGATGTATCTGTAAAGAAACTAATGTGTCGAAATTATTGTAAGAAAAAATCAGTTAATTTTTGGATGTGTAGCAAATGATAAATTTGCTTGTTATACTCTTAAACAGAGTTTCATAATAAAATGTATTTCAGTAAACTTTTTTGGGAGATTAGTTACGAAACAATTTATCTTTGCAATTTTTTTGACTAACATTGGTTGTCAGCCAATCGATCAATCCATCAGGTATGCATGTTATAATTTTAAAAATGCAGATCAAAGACATGCTGATTTTTTATGCAACTGAGGAACTTAAATCATCAGCCTTTAGTGTCGACTGAATCACAACAACATGCATTTATCTATATCAACCTCAGAGGTGATGAGTTATTATAGCAATACTCAAATTACTTTTAATTTCATTTTAGTAATGACCAAAATCATATAAGTTATTGTGCTCTACTTTAATAATGCTGTTAATAATTGATTAATCGTCTTTCTTTAGGTGGCAAATAATAGTAGAAAAATATACGGCTCATCAGATGGCTCATCCAAAGAAGGTTCAGTCACCGAAGACTCAGGAGTATCGGGGGTGGAACCAGACGGTAGTGTAGCTGGAGGGATGGGTGGAGATGACAGGGGCGATGGAGGAGAATGGTCTCCTAGGGCATCTCGCCGGATGCATCGAAGACCGAGAACTCTTCAGATGGTGATGAGAGGAGAGCACAACTTCCATCTTCAGGAGCTGCAAGTCAATGATCTAGATATTATGGGTACACATATTTTTTTATGCATTTAACAAGCTGAATCACTAACACTGTGCTTAAGGCAATAGAGTAAGATATTTTAAATTTGTGCTTAGACAATTGAAAGTTAATTACATGAAAATCAATGCCTTCTAACAAAGTAGTTTGAAATGTTTTGTAGGGCGTCAAATGTAATTGATCATTATTTTATATACCAGTCTCATTATTGTGGATATTCTTTTAATGCAGTAAAAATTTGATTCAAGTATCGATAATAAACTTTTTTATTAAATACCCATTTCATAAAATAAATTGAAAGTATATAATTTTGACATTAGCTTTAGGATTTATTTATGTTTAAATGGGAGGAAACACAAAAGAGAAACATTATTTATAAATCCAAAGTACATCAACTGGATTATTACAATATTACACATAATATTAATTTTTAATGACTAATGCTAGAAAATATGGAATAAAACATTATCCATATGATAAATGTAAATTTGAAAGACATAAAATAAATTATACTTTCACTGTACCTATAAATGCTCTCTTTACTGTGGAAATTAACAAACATATCAATTATCAAAACGTGCCACCATTAAAAAGTAAAGAAATCACGCAAATGCTTAATTTAGTACAATACACATTCATTACCCACAAATCAAAGTTCTTCCAAATATGATATATATTTTTCAAAATATATAGTTACAGTATTTCTCTGAGTGGCAGCCTAGGCTGATCTTAAAAACCCAATCAATAAAATTTGACATGTCATAATATTTTCCATTCATTATCATTATCATATTACATAATGTAGAATTGCTTGCTTCACGTTACGTTTTGCATTCACAAATAGTGGATGATCTTCTAGATGAGGCGCTGGTGACGGACGTGGACGTCATCCCACTGCCCAAACTTCCTAGCACTTTTGATAAAGAAAAAAAAGCAGAATTGGCATATGAAAACTACCAATCAACCCTCAGCCGTTTCACAATGCCGCCCACTCAAATGAATACGTCTACAAATAGCAGCAGTGAAAGATTTACATCACGGTTTGGATCAAATCAACAGAGAGATAGATCGAGGTTTTTTGATCCACCTGATAATGGCGGCGAAGAGAAGGTGTCCAGGGATAGAATTCAACGAGAAAATATGGAGAAACAGGTAAATAAAGCATGGAATCATAATTCAATTATCAGTCAATTATTATCAGTTAGCACTCGCTAAAGTTTTTTCAAAATCCTTTTTGTTTTTTGTTGACTAGTGTTTAGAAAAGATTATATACACATTCGCCTTAACTTTCCCTTGTATCCACATTTATATTTGATTCTTTAATAAGAATTGCAAATAAATTCATATCTTATTCCACTATTAAAATATATGTTTTCTATTTGCCATTTTGGATTGGTCAATAAATTGTATAAATACAGAGCAAGAGTCCAGATCATAGAGCAGAGAAGATTTTATAATATATATGCATTTACTAAATGATTAATGATGGCCATTGTATTAAAAATATTGTTTGACAATATCTATTTATTAACATTCTCAAAATAAATCATTATCACTCATATCTATTTTTCTTGTAGGACTTCATGAAGCTGTCCTCCAATAGCACCAATCAGCCATCACTGACAAGGAACTCCAGTAAGGAATCTAGTCCATCCACCAAGAGTGATGAAAGTCATCAGAGCACCGTTAGTTCCAGGAG
This sequence comes from Rhyacophila evoluta, assembly GCA_022683975.1. NCBI lineage: Eukaryota > Metazoa > Arthropoda > Insecta > Trichoptera > Rhyacophilidae > Rhyacophila > Rhyacophila evoluta. The sequence goes on from JAGVSQ010000965.1 coordinate 26,374, forward strand.
TGATCCTCTTGAGGCATGGGTCAACCAAACAGCAGGGGAATCAATGGCCCTTAGGTAATAATCTTACATCGATTTTATATGCTTTTTATCCAGATATTTTCCATGTAATTAAATTTTGTCTTGTAAGAAGCAATAATAATATACGATAGTCAAAGATTTTTTTGAGTTTGAGTTTGAGTCTACAATTTCACATTTTAAAAAGTTTGCCAAAATGATTTCAGTTGTCACATCATTATTAAGATTATTAATTCTCTTTAATTACTTACTTAACTCCAAGTAAAATTCTTGCTTCATTAAAAATACGGTAATCACTAAGTGTTTGTCAAATAAAATTTCCTTTCTTCTAGATCGAATGATGACATTTCCGTTGCCTTGAGTCTTTCATCGAGCTGTGATGAAGAGAAAAGAGTGAACAATAAGTCTTCCAATTTGTCAACTTTCACTCCAACCACTGTGGACATAGTGAATAATGATGAACCAAGAGACTATGCTAAACTTACTTCACATCCCATGATGATGAAATCCCTCACCTTGAGTCAGCATTCAGCTATTCAAAGCATACTAATGTCCAGTGAGTACTATTTCTATTTTTATGTTATTATCGCCCATTCCTGGTGCTCCAGGCACCAGGAATGCACACAATGCACATGTGTGTGACTGAGTATCACTATTTTTAGTCAAGTGAAAAAAACCTTAATGTTCTATAAATCTGTCTCATATATGCGTTTATATGCTGAAACTGATCGAGAAAAAAAGCACATACTATTTTCAGGTGCTTTTTAAACATAGCTTTATATATTAGAACAATGAAAATACATTATGATATTACGATCCTCCCAACAAGCCTCCTATTTTTAAATGCTTCACCACAAAAATAAAACTCTGCCATGTAGAAAATATTCCTAAAATAATCTAATTATCCATTAAAAATTGTTATTTTTAAGTAATACTTTTAATGACACAATGTATACTAAATACTAGACTGCCACAAATCATTCAGGAGTTAGTGAATAATTAAATAATGGAATATTTTCCTTTCTCCAGGTTCCATGTCATCATCGGCATACAGTGACTCTCATAACAGCACCTTACTGGATGATCCCAACCTGGCCCTTGCTGCCCTTGCATCCTCCAATCAAAGTCTCATTGATGACGAGACATCTCCTGCTGACAGTCTCATATCCTCCAGCACTGATTCTAACAACGACATGCCCATCTTGGAGAAGGACCCCACAATGTCATCATCTGCTTACCATACTGCTGATAATGATAAAGACATAGCTGAAGAGGACATTTGTGTTCTTAATTCTTCCACAAAAGAAGAATCAAGTCAAAAGTAAGTTGAATGCATATATTTTGGATATCTTGATATTTACATATTTTTATGACGAATCAAATTTTGATATTTTATTAATGTATTGATTTTATTTCAGACTTACTCCCGATAATAATAAGGGACAGAATAGTCCAGGCACACCAACTAACGCCTCAAATTCTCTTTCCCTTTCTGAAGGCAGAGATTTTCTTATCGATGATGAGATAGCTGACCAACCGGCACTTATGTTTGAAAGTAAGCCAATTATTTTCAAATCGTTGCTTTGATATTTTGCCACAATCACTTCTAATTTGTATATATTATATTATATTCATAAGATGCCAATAATTGATTCATTGATGAGTACAGATTTAATAGTTTTAAATACAATTAGCACTACACGGAGGGATAAAACCTCGCGTGACTTATTACTTCATTCATATTATGTTTTTTGAGACATTTTGTATTAAAATATTAGTACTTATCAATTAATCACATAGAGGTAACTTTCTTATATAAAATTCTTTCAGTAAAAAGATATTAATAAAGGAAATTGAGGTTCTTATCATGTTTTTTATTGTGTTGTATAAAAAATACGTTATTAGTTATTTTCAATAGTATTGTGCACCATAATTTTCAAACTTGTATATCTATTATATAATATAAAAAAATCATATCTATACATAATTCTATCTTGAAATCATGTCAACTCATGATTATTTTTGTTTCAATGTGATCAGTGTATATATTTTAGCATATTTTTATATTATTCACATTTCACAATTACAACTTAACGTTCTCAGCACTGTTCATTTTATGACATCACATATATCTCTTTTATTTGATATTAGTTATTGATTAGAATAATTCATATTGCATTATGTATAAACCAGCCAAATTTCTACCATGATGCAGGAACTGGTAGATATGAAACATGTGAATTGAGTATATTACTTTTAAATTAATATGGCTGGCTGACTTTTTCTATATTAGGTAATAATAATGATTTGCACTGAAACATATTTGGGGTCTTCACCATCTGTACTCTTGTGTGTCCCTAGCAATCCCATTCCAGTTTTTTATATTTAAGAGTCCTATGAGTGATTCCACATAGTCCGACCACCTTATAGGTTTTTCGACCCACTTTGATCCTTTTGGTAGACTGATTCACTACTGGTAGACTATTCAGTAGTTGGGTGACCTCCACATTTTATAGAAGTGCTTCTCATTAGAGACATTTTGTTTTTAAACTATAAATTACGGTCCTTCAAATAGCATGTACAACTCACCATTGTACCTTTGCTACCATGTACAGAGTAACATAATTATAACCAATATCCTATCATATTTTTTTTGTAACGAATATTAAGAAAATAAATTCAAATTTTAAGATTACATCTCAATCAAATTGAATATCAATGATGAAATTAATATCTTGTTGCAAAACAATGATAATTTATGCTCCTTAACATTTTTTCTCTATCTTGATTTGTATTTTCTTCTCCCACATTGTAAAGAGGTTTAATGGTTAGTTTAAATTTCAAAAACTCATCCGAACTTGGATGATTCATATCTTTTAAACTAGAGCAGTGATTTTATTTATTAACAGAAGATCATTGTTGTATAAAGCAGTATTCCATAGCTGAAATCCAGACTTACATAAAATTTAAATACACATTATATAGCTTACATTGAATAATTTATCAAAGCACAACAATATTATTGTATGCAATATCTAAATTAATTGACACTTTCTCTTCTTGAATTATTACGCACAGCTACCAGTTGATGTTTAATTCACATCCACGAGTGTTTGTAAATGTAAAAATGGTTTCCAGCAAACAGCACGGCCGAAGCAGCCACATCCTCGCTTCAACTGCTACACGTAAATATTACTGACAACACTCCCACTCTTCGGGATCCCTCAAATACTTCCTCTGTCAACAAATTCAAAGGTAAGGCAAACCCTCCAATTAAAGGAGCAGGCTTTTAGTTTTGCTTACTCATTTTGCATGTTTATATATTATATTACGGTCAGAATCAAAGACTCGTTACTAACTTTATTTATATATTATTTATTATAGCACTTATCCACCTTGAATATTACACAACAATCAATATATATACACGTGAAAAATTATTAATCAAAATGTCCAATGCATATAAAGACTAATGCCATCTGTGTTTATCCAATTAATATATTATTTTGAAAGATGAATATCATTCCTATATAATATTTATAACTTTTATACCACCTTAAAAACTGCAAAATTTTTCACAAATGTGTATAAAAACTATAATAAATCTCCTGTTTCTGAATGGTAATTTTCTACTCAAAAATATGGGTATACCTTTCATCAGAACATTGTAAAATAGCTATTAAAAAGAAATTATTAAATAATCTAATTTGAATTTCACTATGATGTGTATGATTTTTTCTGCTACCTATTTTTGCAATTTCTTGCAAAGTTGGTAGCGATATTAAAAATCAATTAGGAAAACTCGAGGTTATATTTTTTTCTTAAGCCATTATCATTACCAAACACTTTAGTCTGCTTGTTTTAACATTAATTATATTTTTGACAGTAGTTGTTTCTTTTTTTTTTGATAAAATTGAAGAAATTCTCAGTTCACCATCACATCTTTCACACACATAGAGTTACAGCCTTAATATGCCAAACGCTAAAATATTGTTCACATTGAAATATGTTATCTTATTTTGTCAATAGCTGGTCACCAACATCAGTCACAGAAAACTTCATCTCCCCCTCGGCCTCATCGGTCCCCTTCCCTTGATACCCTTTCCCCTTGTGACAGCATCGCTTCGGATGACCTCATTATGGATGTAGAACTGAACCATTCCATCACCAGTCTTAACAGTTTGGATGAATACATTGACAGGTGAGATAAATGACTCTTTTTTTTATTATGAAGCAAATCATAATATTATTGTAGAAGCAAAATTTTAGGTAGACCAAACATTTACCAGTTTTAAATAATTCAGAATTTAGTATTTTACTGGAATGTAACACATAATACTTTAATATGTTGATAGAATTGGCACACGACATTTACTATAGTAAAATCTACTATGTAGATAATACTATTACTGTTGCCATTTCTATGTCAATATTGACTTTATCATTTCAAACATTTCTTAGGCTCGATGGTTCCATACGTAGCGGCTTAAATTCATTAGAAGATGCACAGCTGAGAGAAGAACTTATGAAGTTGAGTATCAGAAAACACACCAATGCCTTTAACAGTGATCTTTCGTTCTTGGGAACTTCTGCCAAATATCATCAATCCAACTCCACCAGCAACAGCAGCATTGCTAATGTCGGGTGAGTGTCTTTTTTACCACCTTCTTGTTAATTTTATGAAAATATTTCAAAGCACATGTATTATACTAAACCAGTAGTGACTAAGTACTAACTATTATTCAGTACTCATCTTAAAAAATAATCAAATGATCCTTCTTTAGCATTCATTTGAAAAGATCCATATCCCGTACGGTATCCGTTCAGCTTTGAGCTGATAAAGTATCCAAATAAAAACATAAATTATTTATTACTCTAGTATCATTTTGTTCACCATCTGAGTTAAAAAATGTTGATCTTATAGACTGCATATGTGATTAGATCGATTTAATTTTAAGGTATTGACCGGCAACTGTATAGAACCTGAATGAATCATAGTCACCACAAGTTAAGTCAAGTCAGGAGATACTGACGAAGACACTGCTTTTAAATGCATTATATTGGCTGTGCCATGTAAAGTCTTTTTAGACGCCATTATTTTATAAATTATGATTAATTGAAGAATATATCTTTGATTAAATGGGAACTTTGATATTTTTCTTAACATTCTTGTGTCGTCATACGGCTTATGTTTGAAATAATTTACTGTAATTATTGTAGATGTCGATGATGCGCAGATATATTTTTTTATGAGAATTTTTTATTAATCAATGATTAACTCATTATAAACATTTGCAACAGCTCGAATGAATTCACCATTAAACTCGATTATTCATGAAATGACAGTTGTCGATAGAATCTTAAGAACGTGATCAATTATCCCTCATTATTAGATCTTGTTAAATAATATATGCATATAACTAGAATTCGACTTATGAATTTTTTTAAGGCGAATTAGTATTTTAACACTGATATATTTTTTCATAACATAATATATTGTAAATATATTTGAATGTGACTGGCGATGGAGCCTTCTGCTGGTCAGCAAAATTGACAAATGAGAGGCACGCTCTGAGGGTTTATCATGAAATATTTTTACTATGAAAGAGCTGTCAAAAAGTTTGCCATAACGAATATTATTCCAGTGACGTGAGAAATATTTTTTCAAATATTTTGGTATCATTTATTGTAATATTGTGTGAGACAATCGCTATGAAACCCTTCTATAAAACATTAAAACATCCATTGTTGGTAGTTTCACAACATAATGTAGTACTTACGTCGGAAACAAATATCTTGATTAATAGGTGTGAACAAAATGAAACACAATTATATTATTACACAATTTTCAATTATAAATGATTCTTGTAGCGTTTTATGTATGTTTTTTTTTTGAATAAAGGTTTCAACATAAAAATATCATGAAACTATACTATCATGAATAAATTTCCTGATAACTTTTTGAAAAGGACAGCAGCTTGAATGCTTTCTAAAATATAAATAAGACTTTTTATATAAGCTATACCTGGGATTGCAGCAGCTCCTTCCAGCACTGAGAAAAATCATGTTATATTAACTAATCCGATTGCCAAATTAATAACGAAACAAGAAAATCTCTATGAATAATAAAAATATTTAAAATATGTAAATTTATTCTTATCATCTTTTTTATTCGAAAATTAATCGGTGTAAGATGTTTTATGTTGATATTGAAGAAACGTTAATGTGTACGGATGTCTCAGTATAACTAATAACCTATCTCGATATTCATTGTATTTTTTTTTAAGCCATGTTCGCTCCCAAACTGGAGCATATGGATCTACACAGTAT
>JAGVSQ010000966.1:0-32714 GCA_022683975.1 Rhyacophila evoluta
TATGTCGTGTTGTCAATGTATTAAACTTATAATTTGTGATATTACAACATGTATTGAGTAATATAAATAAATAAATAAATAAATATTAATTTCACGCTAAAACTTTCATATTGGAGATAATAAAAATATATAAATCATTTTAAAAGCTGGAAAATTGTAATTATAATAAAATGCTATTGTAAAATGGATTTTTCTAATAATTAAATTATTAATCGATTATTTCTCTTCGTTAACTATATATTTACATATCTAGTTGGTTTTATATTCTCTACCAGTTCGTTATTGAAAGTTGAAAATGCTTCTATTGTTTTATATGTCTTCTTCTTATTACATAGGAAATACAACGCTGAACTAATTCTAGATTTTCAAACGCGTTCCTTGTTTATATCAATAGATTTTTTTGCTAGTTTAATATAATTATTATTAATAATTACCAATCTCCTGTAATGGATTGTACGAGTATACAAGAGTCTCCCTGGTAGCGAGATGTAAGCGTGCCATCTTCGGCGTCGGAGATTACGGGTTCGGTTACCACAGCTACAGAATTGCAGACCGCAGTACTAGATGCATGGTTTGAGCAATTGTTTGACAGTAAACATTCTTCATTCAACTTGACATAAATGTCATTTCAACATCTGGTACGGATAATCCGCAAACCGGAAAACCTGCAATCGAATAATCGAGAGTACACTGTATTATTTTAGATTCAAAGCAATTTCTAATCGTGGTATTTTATTACTTCATAATGTACTAAAATACGATATTTCAGCGTGAATAAAGCTTGTCAAATTATCGACTCAATGAATGTCGTTAAACAGGTTCTATTTAACTTGCATAGCGATAACGTCACGAATAACCCTCTATCTAATCAACGCATCAATTAATAATGGCTCCATACAATATTTGGTTATGTTATAACACACTTATTTGATTGCATAATATTTTACTTGATAGAGTTGATGGACTTAATCCATATATTATCTATATGTTGATATCTCCTTACGGTACCACGTAAGGTAGGCCCAATATTCAATTGTTGAAATAAAAAGGACGTAACCCACGGAGAATTTTTTTAGATGAGGCCCAAAAATATAATTAAATGATTTCGTTTGTTCTACGAATTTACGTGCTTAATTTTAAACCCATTAGGCTAGACGTATATAAAATGTCAACTAGAATCATAGTTATAGATAACTTACGAGTATTATCACATATGGTTTTTTAGATCCTGAAAATTTCAAACTGCTTAATGTTTGTTTGTGTTCATGTGCTATATAAGTATAATCCACTGTAGGCTAACAATAAAAATATTCTTGAGAACTACAGATTATTTCAAAAATAATTCACTTATGGACTCAATATACGTATGGGTCACTACTAAATTTAAAGGGATAGATTTTCTTTAGTCAAGACATTTAAAATTGAGATGATTCATAAATTATTATAGAACAATAAATTTATATTTCTTATAGTCCGTACAGCAAAAATCCAACAACACAAAGATCACACACAGTTTTCTGAAGTAATACATATAATTTTTGTATGTGCTATTTTAAGTCATAAATATGACTAAATGTCAACGCAAAAAATCACAGTCATAAATTGAACCCTCTTTATTAGTATGGCTAAGAAATAAATGCTATTGTATAAATGAATAGAAAAGTATTGGATTCCTGAGTGTTCTTCAAAGCAAATTCAGAAAATCATATTTTTATTCAACGGATAAACTTTCACCCGCATTAGTCTGCTATATCGAGGTTCCACGGTAATTCAATTAAATTATTAATTTCCTTAATTACAGGGGAAAAATTCCTGAAATTGCAACACTCCAATTGTTTGAATTTTTGATACGACAATACAAAAGTATGGCCGCAATATCATTTTCATATCAACGGTCATGTTATCAATCACCTTAGCACAACAACAATATACAGCCATGCCGAAATAATCCCATCTGCGTTGTCACTTTTGCTGAGTGAGTAATTCGCACGGCCGTCACAAACGAGTATACAACGATTTACCTAAGGAAGACACTCCCCTAAACGATTTAATACCACTTACGTAGTTTCTTCCAAACCAATAACAATAATCCTTTTCTTCTCCACGATTGTTTTACTTTGGATGTTGTTTCACGACGGAGAATTTATTCGTATTTACAACTTTGTGTACATCTTCTTAACAATTGTCATGTTTCAAGCAGTCTTACTCTATTTACCATCTCCAATTCTTATGTTGACCACACATAACACTAATGACTTTACGTTGAGATTGAGATTTCACCGAAATTGGTTAGCAGCCAATTTCTCAACGCTTTCAATCATCCTAACGATTCTGTAATTTTTAATGCTATAAATGGAGTAAGTCTTTGACGTTCGGTTCCAAAACGCGCACTTACCTACTTTTGGGTTTGACCATGACTATTTCGAAAATATAGCATATGAATCCATACCAAGTATCGGCAATCTATGATCCGCGGTCACTAAGTGGCTTATTTGAGTTCCACAAATAAAGTTTGATAAAAATAAAGTTCATAAATAAAGGAGTTAAAACTCTTGCGTGCTTCTTCTTCCAACCGGTAAAATTCCAGCGACGTTTAAAATCGTTGGCTACTATTCATAAGATGTTCTCAGCGGAACTAAAGGGTGTTGGTATGACCTAGAAGAATGCGAGGCAGCTGGCAGGTGACAGAGGGTCCTGGAGGCGTCATGTGGTGGTCATATGCTCCGTATCGGGATATGGTAGAGAGAGAAAGAAAAAAGTTTAAATGGAATTATAATTTTGAATTTTTCTGTTTAGAATTTAAAAGCATATTGTGATTATTTTATGAATCAAATTTATCTTATTATGAACTGATCATAATTTTACAACATTCACAATATTTTACAATGCAGTTCACCATATTCTGAAGAATATTAAAAATTAAAATACCACCAACGCCAAATACCAAAAACGTTTTCGTATTAGTCATATGTTGGTTGATTTTGACCCGCATTCAAAAAAGGCTTTCGACGCTTGATCTACTCAGTGTGAATATGTCTGCTACGAAAGTAGAGTATATAAATCTCCAAAATATCAATACATGTTTTAACAGATTATTTTTTTTACCATAATTGGTTGACATGCAATTGCTCGACTAAATGACCATTTAGTACTGCATTCTTGGACTAAAATCTATATTTTTTCTCTATTTATTTATGTAAAATAAAAATAAAATATTTCACAATTGACCGATTAAGTAAAATATGAGATTAATACTTTGTAATGTACTGAATAAACATTTTTTTGAGATAGGTTGTATTATATAATGTAAAATAAATTTTAGTTAGTGTGTATGGTGATATATTTAAAGCCATCGCTAAAAATGATCTGCAGCTGGGAAAAATAAAGTCAGCAATACATAGCCAAGCAATACAAGCCACATTTCGATGGAGTCTTTTTCTGTTTTACAGATAACTCGTCCCACCAAGTGATCATTCATTTTTTTACGATTTGTATCTTTTCAGAATATAATGTTATTATCAATCCGCTACCTGAATGCTTTTGCAATCTGTAGTCTAGGATTGTTTAGTTACATGGCCAAACGCAGGAGTGGCGTATGGCGCTGATGGCCATTCGCTCATTTAATTACATCTACTGGACAATGAATGCGTGAAACGGACGACGAAAGTTATAATAGTAAAATCATTGCTGTATTCCAATTGTATCAAATTTATGGAACTTTAACAATACACAAAAACGTTTCAAATTTTTATCGAAATGCTTACCACACGTCAGTAAAAATGAAACAGCTTTATTGTCAAATTTCATGTTAACAAAAATAGTCTTTAATAATATTATTTTTAAAAACAAACAGTTCCTTAAATAATAACATAGTAATAATTCACGGATTCTGCACGTTTTGAGATATATATCACTTCTCAAGTAGATGTCGATTATATGAAAAGTTTTAATTGGATGAAGGTCGATTTGTCAACCGATTCAATATGTATAAGGTCTATATTTTAAACCCGTTCATTCATAACGATTCAGAAGCACTCTCACTTAACTCACTCGATCATCGGAGTAATGTTAATTATACCAGGAAAGAATACAACAACAAAAAACACATGTAATGTTCTCATAATATATTATACAATGTAATTATGGACCACCTTTTGTTAGATTATAATAGTGTATTACATTGACCAGCATCATTATTTATTATGCTTATAAATGGAAAAGGACGTTACCCCTCAGTTATTTTTAATATATGTTTTCGATAAACACTATATGTACAACTTATCTTCTTACATATCCGATCCCTAAGTGGAGCATATTTACACCATGTGCCGCCTTCAAGAATCCCTGTCGCCCGCCAGTATTCTTGCGTTCTCCCAGGTCACATTTGTATTCTGTAACTCCACCAAATACATTCTGAAAATAGTATTTAGCGACCTTCCAGGATACTGACAGCCGGTCGGGTTGAAGAATAGGCAGGTCAGGTTTAAACTCTCTCGAGGCATCCGCAATATGTGGTCGAGCTAGGTACAACGTCGCAGCTTCACTCTGTCAGTGATAAGTGGCTGTATAGTTCGTTCTCTTGTGTTCTCTTTTCAAACGAAGTCATACAACCGTAGCCCAGGGCACTTATTTTCAAAGCTTGCTAAGGCTACTTTTTTCTGTACTAATTGTAAAATTATCAAAAGTGGAGACTTATTGATAAAACTACGTTTATCTTGTTTACGCAATTGAAGATGTATTATTGTTAAAGTAAAATTTCATTGGTTCTGTAAATATTTAGAGAAGTGAATCCCACTGCAGTTATCCATAATGATAATATAACTCCAATAGGCGTTGAAATAATTCACTGTAAAAACTAATATAATTTGTTCGTTGGCAGAAATTGCAACTTAGCTGACCAGTAATAAAAAATGAAACGGGTACTATCAAAGGTTTGTGTGTAGTCATTTCACTTAAAAGGAAATCTATGCTGGTAGATATATTGTATCAGGCATGAAAAACAAATCTTTAAATACGTAGTACTTAATCTTTTACTTGATGTCGACCACACTAAATGATTGTTCGAGTTCGAAAGAGATAAAGACAGTCCTTTTGTTTTTTTCTTATACAAATTAATTTAATTTAAAAAATGTAGCCGAAATCGTAATGTAATTTTGATTTTCTTTCTTATACGTACGTCCATTTTAAAATATCAAATGTGATCTATAACTCGTAAGTCTGCCCATCATGAGTATATAACACACTGAGTTGTATATTATAGATATATTTAGCCATCTACAAGCACAATATATTTAATGCGACATCTTTATAATTCTGAGATTAATTACCATCGCTATCCCATCACAAGTTTCATGAAATAATAAATGATATAATACGTCGGAGACGCATAATAATTTGACGAGCAGAATGGAATTCTCTGAAACTTGGCAGCAATCCAAAATATCTCTCGCATTGAAACATTTTTCAAGCGTTTTTTATTGATGAGTTGTTATTACAAGAAGACATAGATGAAATCGAATCACGAAGAGATGAGTTTTCTTGTCTGTTTTTTTCCTCCCACATGATATATGGGTTCTTATAGATGTTAGGGATATATATGTCTTGGTTGATAATTTAATACCAACACAGCAAGGTTAAACAAAAGACACTATAATCGAATCGATTATATTGACATTGACAATTCGAATGCTGAATTATCTTCTTTTTGTTATAACGTAATACGTATCATATAAAGCCAATATTTTATTATCGTTTTGTGTACGTCAAATATATGTTCTCAGAACATAATTCTGTTTGAATAAAAAAATTAATATGAGTTAATTATATTTATCTTATTTAAAAACATACTAATATAATAATTCAAAATAAAATCTTCCTTCTTGTTTATTTTATTTTTTACATGTTGAAAATATTACAAAATAAATCATAGCACGATAATATCGACTGTGGAAATAAAAAGGGCGTAACCCACACAAAACCAATATTACAGGAGCAACAAAAAAGTTTATGTAATGATTTTGGGCCAAAGTCAAAACATTACATAAGCGCAATCTTGAAGTGTAAGTTGATGAAAATTAAAATTAGAAGAATGTTAAAACTAGTGTTTTATTTACCCAATATGATATTAATTTAATAAGTTAATAAAGAAAAACTAATAAATATGAAGTCTTTCTTTCTTAAAACGTAAAATCTTAATTTAGATACTATGTAATTCGGCATTTGCATCCAGTTGTATATATTATATTTGAATTATTGAAAAAAAAAACTGAGCATCCGCCCTTTTTTTCTTTTCATGGTTGATTTTTAATTTTTTTCTATATAATTGATAAAAAAATATTATTACATAAACTGTGGCGGATGTAATGCAAAATTCAACTTTACCTCCTTAAAAATATCATTAATTGAAATGAACCTTTCAATGTAAATATTTTTTGTATTTATTTTGTTTGTATTTTAAAAAATACATCCCTTATATTTCTTCGTTTGGTTGTCCTCCGTATCTCAAAAGGACCATTCGGAACGATATACATTGAACATTTTCAACAAAGAAACTTCAGATCTCAAGTCCGGCTTTTGTTAATATTTTTACAGGATTTAATATATTTATTTTGCACAAAGGAGACCGTTTCATATAAAGATTTCGATCTTTTTAAAAATATTTGACTCGAAATATTATCCTTGGAAATGATTTATTTTGAGGGTTGCAATTCACATAATCTACGTCTTAGCACTTAACAGTGAAAATGGCGATTAGGAATGGAAGTTCTCGTACGCTATTTCCTAAGGTCAACTATTTTCTGTTTATCCGATCGCTCTTCGACTATCTAGGATATAATTACATTATGTTGTGTTACAATTGGTCTATTTTAAATATATTTATCATACGGTAACTGAAAGTTAGTAACTATAGAGATAAAAGACATAAATCTTTTTAAGAAGATAATTTTAAAATTTGTAATATACCCGCCACAGTTTTATAACAGAAGTTCATTATAAATCTGAAAGTGAATATTTTTTTAATCAATTACATGAAAAATATCGGAATCCCCAGTTTTTCAAAATATTTTGTTTTTCGAAAATCAGTTTCTATGGTAGCGTAGTTCGTAGCGTGCGCGCCTAGCAATCTGAAGAATGAGGGCTCGATTCTCCTTCTACCTTTTCTAAAAATGCAGGCTTGGATATTTCAATTGGGTTGAGCAATTCTCGGGAAAAATAATCTGTCAAGATGTCTTCACGTCGTGGAAATCTATATACTTCACTTTCAGAGAGGATATCTTCACACTGTGTAGATCCATATGCTCCATTTTGGTAGCGAACATGATATAAAAAATACAACTTAAAAATTCTATCAAATGAATGTTACCTACAAATGCCGAATTTGTATTATCAGCTTTTATGTTGGAAAAAAGGATAACCTTCAGAATTTGCGACCAATAATATTGACTTTCACCACATCACTTTTATTACATTTTCTTTAATTACTTATTAAATTAATATCCAGTTGAGTACATACTGGTGTTTTATTGACCAAAATTGCATTAATTTAATTTAATTTAAAATAAAGCAAAAGCGATGATGTAGCAGAAGTCATTTTCTTGGTCGCAAATTTGAGAGGCCATCCTTTTATCAAACTTAAAAGCTAAATTAAGATACCAATTTTCCATTGAAGCCCATACCCTTTTGATAGGGGATATTGAATAGTATATATTGTGATTATCGAAAAATATACATTTTTAATAAACTGAGGGTTATGTTCTTTTTCCTTTCCACAGTATATATTCAATGTTCATCATAAGTCTACAAATGAAATAATTAACAAGCATGTATGTATATTAAAGACAAATATAAACAGAAATATAAAATATATCTGTATGAAATACAAGCTATCTTTTAACATTACGTACACATTAAAATTCTCAGTACAAATCTTATTGAATATATCGGCAATGCTGAATGCATGGACACTTTAAATTCATTCCACAAAATTCAAATGCTCCACCTTTCATTTTGTATTGAAATCCGTTTATTGAATTATTCAAGTAAGGTGGAACATTTTTGTGTCTACATTTCTACTGAGGTAATTTAAAATGACGACGGTGAATTCGGGCAAGACGTTTAACGGAGTTTGACGGCAGAATTGTATATTTACTTATGTACCTACGGAAATTCAATAGAGAATTATACCAACCAATATTCATTTTCACATAAAAACAGATTTGATGTTATGAATACATAAATAATGCGATGAAGATATTATTATAGAGTTCAAATATACATGTATATAATTATAACTGTTTATTTATAAATTAAAGATTTTTTCATCATGCCCGCTTCGAAAGTGGAGCATATGGAACTATAAAATGTGAAAATATCCGCTCCGAGTATGTATGAATGACGCAACGTGAAGATATGTTGTAACAGATAATGTTTCAAAGAATTGGTTATCAGGAAATTGCTCAATCTGATGAGTATGCAGTCCTGATTGAAAAATACATCAGATATAGGAATGGAACCCGCAAATCCCCGGCTCCAAAGCGTGCACGCTAACTTCACGGATACCGAAAAAACTAAATGATTAAATTTTTTATTTTCAATTAATTACGGTTCTTAATAATCAACTGTTTAAGGAATAAAACTGCCATTGAGTAGATTCATCGTATATTGAAAATTCTTATACTTTGTTTCAACTGTAATATAGCTTTATAGTGTATCATTCAGATCAGGACATGGTATACAATCAGTTCAAGGGAAATTCACTATTGGCTAATATTGTGGACGGCTTTCACATTTTGGATAACACAAAAAGGGATTTTCGTGAATCCCAAAATCCGGCATTCCAATCCAGAATATTAAAAATAATTTGAATCTCTTCTTTTTTTCTCAGGTCCGTGATGATTTGAGGACATCAGGAGCCGAGCCCGAGGAACATCCAGACTCTCCAAATGACAATGGGGCCTGCACAAGCAATGCTTTTTACCACGATTCCGACTAATTTTTATTAAATAACCAACAAAGATAAACGTATATATTGTATATAAAAGATAACTATTCTTCCAGATATAAAAAAAAATAACAAGAAAAATCTTCCTTCATAATTGTAGTAATATATTCATAATATTGCATTTATAATTAAATAAATATCCTATAATTATCTTTTTCGTTTTTTTTGTTTTTATATTTTTCCTTTCCTTACTCGAATATTAAATTTAAATAGTATAATCACTACATTCGCGCACACGTGAAGTTTACTTTGATTGAAAAACCAACTTTTTATTAAAATCGAAATTAATATATCGACAGCTATTATAAAACCATTAAAAGATCTTCAGACTCTATATAATATATATAAATATAATATATAAATATAAATATAAAAAAATTTAAAGTATACAATTTTGATATCAAAATTTCGACCCTATCGTGACATCACTGATATCATTAGATACTGGACACTGAATCCTTTTCCAGGGATAAAATCGTCTTAAATTGTGCAGTCATCAAATCAAAATAATAGCAACCTTGGCATAACAGTGGTCACATAGTACTCTAATGTATGACCTTTTTTTTTAAAATCAAAACTTTATTTTATAATGCCATATCTCTAATCCTTGCAACACAAAAGAAAACTGCATTCAGTTTTATAAAACAATGAATAATATCGTTATATTTTATTTTGTTATGTATAATATTATAATATAATAATAACTATTCTTTATAGCAGTAAAAATATAATAAAATTTTAATACTTTCCTATCCACTTTAACTGATTTAGTTTTTGTAATCAAAAATTTAATTGTCAATTGTATTTCTAGGTATTACTCTATACTTTAATAAATATCAAAGCTATATCGCTCAATTTAATACGATTAAATTTAATCGGAACCTTTTTCAGAAATAATTACTTAGCCATCCTGTTATTTCTATGTTTATATTACCAATATATTTTTAAAAAGAATATAAAAATATTGTTATCTTCACTTCTTTACTATCAATAATTATTAATGGTTGTTTGGTGTTTTAAAAAATATGTTATATTTTAATCTACTGTATGAACTTTTAAGTGTATGCAATGTAATAAATGAGTAATCCAAGCGAGATTGTAAACAATAACATATAATGTATTCCTGCACCATATATTAATTTTTTTATGTAAAACACATAATAACAATATATTAGAAAGTTTTCATCATATTCTAAGTGTTTATTGTCTAGTTAACGTAAGTATATAATAAATAATACTTGATTGTTTTATCTCCAGGGTATGTTTTAATTTTAATTATAAATTACTTAACATATCGATAAAAATACCTAATATAAAAAAATAACTAATATATAAATATGATTTTCATCGAAAACGGATTAGATATGAAGTGAGTAAATTGATGATATGTAATTATATTATATAAGAATGGCCATTCAAGGAATATAAACATTTTTTTTTATATTTTGCAGTGCATAATTGAATGTTCGAAGAAATAAGGAAAGTAAACTAAAAATAAAAATAATAATAATTTATTTGAATGATATATATTTTTTTAAAAATCGCTAAGTACTAATAACTATTATTAAAGTGTATCTGAGAAGATTAATTTCTAAAAAAAATAATCATAAAACAAAAACAAAAATGTAAATTGATTTTAATTATTTAAATAAAATTGGACATAAAAAGTAACTGTACAATTACAAGTTAATGAATTAATCAATTCAAAACCTTTTGTGATACTTAAGCTGACGTTTTAAAAAATCTTATATAAATATTTTAAATGACTGTTAAAATATGTAATATTATATAAGGAATAAAATAAATAATACACGCTTACACATAGACTGTTGAAAGGAAAACGACGTAACTCTGTTTTTAGATATTGACAATGTATATATTTATACAAAAAGGATTTAAGCTGCAAATCCCGAATCAGTATCCCAATTTAGTTTTTCATTTTGAAAAATATCCTGAGAAATTTGCGACCTTGTTGCGAAACGACTTAATCTTATTGGTTTTTCTAAAATTACTTAAAAATAATCTCAGATTTGGTATATAAGACACTAACTTTAGTCTCCAAGGTTGTATCTATTTAATATTTTGACTTTGACGAAAAACCATTTTTGTGGCTACTGTGTGTTTTTTTCGCGTGGCTTGCGTCATTTACCCTTTCTACAGTCGACGTGTAATGTTTTCTATATTTTCTGCTAATTGGTCGAAGTGTGATATTTAGTCTCGACAGAAATGTTATTTCCTCGTTAGTATTTCAAAATTTTGCAAAATATTAATTTGTTTATGAAAAAAATAATCTTCCCTAAAGAGTGACATTAAAAACGATTTTGTACAAAGATGGCAATGAATCCAAAATTATATATCGTCGTTGAGCCGTTTAAACTTCCGACATGACAAATTTGTCAAAACGGTATTTTTGCATATTTTGTTTCGTCATAGTATACCGCATATTTTTTTAAAGCTTCTAATGTTCCTTCTTCTTCTTCTGCAATATCCGCTCTCTATATAGCATATGAAATCTATATATCCAGAAATCTTTGTCACTCGCCAGCCGTTTTGCATTCTACCAAATCATGCAAGCATCCACTAGTCCCGCCGAGTATGACCTATGGATAGTACTCGCCGGTCTTCCATAACGTTGGAACCCACCGGTCAAAAAAGTAGACGAACAGGACTCTGGAGGCATTTGAAGTACGTGCTACAGCCAGTTCCAACGCCGCTGTATGACTTTTAAGATGACAGCGGGGTGCCCCGTACGCTGTCTTATCTCCGCGTTGATATTGAAGTCATTCCAACTCACCCCTAGTAGCTGACGCAAGCATCTGTTAATCTGTTTTCTGAGTCTTTCTTAGGTGCCATCATTTGCTTCCGTATAGCAGCACCGGCATTATGCATGCGCTGAAAAACTTACATTTAGTACGGACCGAGTACCGCTGCGCCACTCAGACAAATCTGGCTCCAGCTATTGCGAGCTCTTTATGCTTGCTACCGTCAACTGGGATGTGAACATTAAGAATAAGAAAAAAATACCAAAAAGACTAATGTGATGTGCAACCCCTCCTGTCACGAGACGGACTGGACCTTGACGTCTGAGGGACAGATCATCGAGGGGGTCGATAGCTTCAGATATTGACCCCGAATCAGAATTAAAATATGATTTAAAATGAAAACTTCCGATGTATCATATCTTATAATGATACGACGCAGTTTATTACTGTCTTGTAAAATTTCAAATTCGTCACACAGGAGGTTTTATTCGGAGGGAACAGATTAACTTTTTTCTCACTTCTGCACTTGACAAATATCATCCTTTGGCCATTTTTATTTTACAATAATCATCTATCATCTCCTACTCAACCAAAACTTATAGTATAATATTTTCACACAAAATGAGCAGGTGAACATTTTTATACAAGACCGGTTTCATTTATGAAGGATATCAATTAAAAATGTCCTTTTGTGATTTAAGCTGGCCTTGTGTTAAAATAATATTATCAACTATTAAATATTTTTCAATTTAAAAATTGAGCTTATTACTTATAAGCACAGCGTAAATAATCTCTTTAAAGTGTTATTATTGTCTAAAAGCATAAAAAAATCAACTTTATATATTTGATGAGTAATATCATTTGGTAAGTTTTAGTTGAGTGAAAATGATACTTGTAATGTAAAGAAGCTACTAAATATTATTATTTTGATAACTTAGTGAACACGTGTGGTAATTTAGTGAAATATGTTTCGGGCATTTCTCAATATCACTTAAATTATTGTGGAACTGTTATTTGAATTTACAATTGTTAAAACACCCAATATGCTGCTTATAGAAGTTGTAAGAAATCAGTTAAAATACTTCCATTTCGCTACAATTTAAATAAGATCTATATTTTATTTATATTATCTTTTTTTTCGACTACGTTTCCGACTGTTATTTTTTGTTTTTTATGGTGTTTTAAAAACTATTAAATTATTTACTGATTACATAGCAAAATTATTCACAGACCTATGAAAAAATTACATTATGTAATTAATCTCACATACAAATAGCTCTAAAATGCCCAACACAGCAAAATGGACAATCCTTGATTTACGTATTCTCATATTCATCATCTGGAATCAAATGTTGAAGTGTGCGTGACGTATACAATATGAGTATTACACATAAAAATATTATTGAAATAGTCATGATTATCTATTGTTATATTTGAATTTTAATCAATTTGAAGACTTTGTTTTTATTTTAATATCCCAAAAAATATATATTTATGTATGCCGTAACACACATGTGCGCTAAATTATTAAATATTAATATTTTATCTATAGTGTTTTATAAAAGTAATTGTATGTATATCTATATTTAAGTATATATCGAATTAATTAAATGGATTACAGCCATAAGCACAATACATACATACGTGTTTAAATATTTAATGGAATTATCATTCAACGATAATATATGTTGTGAAAATATAACCGATTTTGAATTTATCTATGTGATGTGAAACCTCTTTAAGTTATAACTTATTTTATAAGCCTTATATCTTCCAACCTATTGTAAATAACACTTTCGCACTCAGCGAACATGATAATAAAATACTTATACATACATTTTTGTATATTGTTACTTTTATCATGATAACAAGTTGATTTTCTATCAATTTAAGCCAATTAAAATTTCAAATAACAAGTTGTCAATATGGCGAGAAACAAGAAAATTTTGTGGAAAAATGAACATATGTATACAACGCACTTATACAAACTTTCCATTGGCTCGTTAGTTTTTTTATACGGTAAGTCCATTTTAGTGAAATGTTAGAAACTTTTTGATTTTATTCGTTACTTTTTATAAAAACCTAATACGTTATTTTTTTATTAAGCTTTGTTGTTGGATTATGGATTTTTACAAAATAATTAAACAATTGCTTTCTTAATATTAAAAGGAACAATTGACCTTTATAATTACTTTAATCACTAGTTGAAAGCACAGTGGACTTATCGTATATAGAAACCGTATGATTCAACTATTAAATTTTAAGTATAATCGATTAGTTTCATCTTTATTTTACGAGTATAGTAATCAAAATAAATAAAATAAAAGCTTGGATCATTAATGAAACAGAATGAGGTAACTTAAAAATCATTTATTAGAAAAATAATTAATTTTCTTGCTAGAAAATAAGTCATTTTAAAAAACCATAATTAATTTATGGGCAATAGAACCAAAAAAATTAAGTGAATTACATGCAGATCGGTACTTCTCAAACTGTGAGTCGAGGTTTATTTACTGAAGATTTCAACTTGTGGAATGTAATTTGGATTTTTTTTTTATTTTTTTTTTTTGGGGTCGTGGATTATTGCTTTCTGATGCAGGGGGGCATGGTATGAAAAGGTTTGGGAAGCAGTGTACTAAATAATTACCGCATAATTATTAATATGTTATGCTATTATGAAAAAAATACAGAAAGAAGCAAATAAAAATAGTTAAAATGTTGTTGAAAACAAGACATTTCTTACACAAGCTTAAAATGCTATTACTAAAAAGTATCCGTTTGCAAGAGGAGATCATTTACCAATATCTGAAAGTTTTCGAAGATTCTTATCGATAACTCGCGACAAGTCAAGATTGTACTTTTTACAGAGCTTGTTTGACAGTAACTTTACTACTTTGTATCTGGTTAATGCTTATATAATGGTGATATGGTAAAGTTTCTTAACTGTCTATTATTAAACTTGATACGAAGTTCATCTCTCGTTTTATTGCGGGTTCTTCGGAAGGTTAAATTCGAAGAGAATAGCTCTAATAAGGAATCTAAATTCATACGACATAATATATAAAATAGTATTATTTATTGTTATTTAATATTTATTAACCAGTCTTTACCATATACGATGACAATATTTCTTCAGTCAACAACCAATATTTCATTATATTTATTCCACTTCATCTGGAATAATGTGTTTTATTATTTGTATTTTTATGTCATTACATTATTTATTTTAAAAAGTATACCGTAATATTATATTTACCCAATGGCAGTTTCAGATAATAGATACAATAGTCTAATTATACGAATGCAAAAAACTGATAATTTTGGGGATATCAAGCATTTTTGTTTAAATATTTTTTCAGTTAAATCTATCAAGATAATATTTATTTCTTAATTTCAAGTATATATTCAACGCCTAATAAGCCTGAAATTTGCTTCATTTAATTTCACTGACATTTTATTCAATTTAATTATTCTTATCATAAAACATATTTATTATTATAGTTAAAATATGTTAAATTAATCATTGAATTAGTTTTTCCTGTGTAGATTTCAAAACGGATAATGCATTATCTAAAATTATGATTCAACGAAATGTGGTTTTGTCGACATCAATTCGACTTGACAAATAGTCAAAATTGCAATAGCTATCCACATAATTGATTGTTTAAAGCAGTGCTTTCCAAAATTTTTCATGTCACGGCTTTCTAAACTATTTAAGAACAATTCGCAGCCCCGAAAAATAAATTATTCTAGATATAAAAATAACAATAATCTCCAAATATAAAATTCCATGAGTTGAATAAAAATGGAATTTCCAAATAACATTCAATGTGCTACATTCATCGAACATATATCTAAAAAAAGAAAACCCAAAGTTTTGGGAAGCTCTTCCCTGTAGGATATTTGTTACAATGTTTTCAGTGTTTTAAATACTCAAAAATCGGATATTTTAAACATGTATTCAGTAGTTTAACCTGGTTTTTAACATTCGATTATTAATTGAGGGGTAAACTTCCAAATTTTACTTATTTCACTATGCCAACATTTAAAGGAGATTATTTGAATAAATATTTTTTGTACTGAAAAAACATCTAGACTAAAAGATTAATCATTCAAAAACATAATATGTGGTTCTTTTATACGACAAAATACTTTTTCAAAATGTTCTCTTTAAATTTTGGCAGAGTCAAATAAGTTCACTTTCCAAAAATTCCCCTCAAGTTTGGTTTGAATTTGCATAAGGAATTGCACCATTTTATTAAAATTATACTATGAACACCTACTAATTGAAAAGTTACAAATTAATTATGACAATCACGCTGTTAGCATTCTTTTACATGTAAATGTTATAAAATACCATAACATTAAAAAATATTACTGTCAATAAAAACATTTTAAATGTATATGACTATTTTAATTTTCAAACGTAAACAACCAATAACAAAAAAATTACCTTAAAAAATGTGAAAAAAAAACTAGCACTACTATCTAAACTACCATCACTTACTCTGTCCCCCACCTCCCTCATTTCGAAAAAAATATTTAGTAGCTAGTATGAAAGTTTAGTTTTTTTTTCTGAAAACGGGACATTCTTTTAGCTCGTGTAATGTAACTTGCTTATAAAGTAGCCCAGGGGGCGGCAATAGGTCCTTAGCTCTCCCTAAATTTGCCTTAGACTTAGGCCCCTTAGATATCTTCAGCGCTCATTGGTGGGTAATACCGCCACCATTGGGAACCACTGAGGTATACAATATATCCTATAGTGTTACTAAATAAAGTAAATGATAGGCCTAGTATATATTTCTTGATAAATTCAATCGTGTTTTAGATAAGCGAAGGCTCGATTAACCTCGATAAAGTAAAGCTGGTTTTAGTGACTATTGGATACCTAAAATATAATAAAGATGCGGATACAATGATATTTGGTTGGAGAAAGATTTCGGAGAAGATACAGATTCATAACGATTCTAGAAAGGATAAAGCATATAACCTGTACAAAATAAGTTTCACAGGAGGCACAGAAAACGAGTATTTAATAATTGTCGGCCAAAATAGAAATATTAAATAGATACAACCTTGAAGTGCATAAAGACTTAAGAAGAAAGAAACTAGCCTTTTTATTTTACCAAATTGGTATTTATTTAATAAGTTATTTTAGAAAAATAAAACAAATTTTTCAGGGTGGAAGTGGATTTTCCTAGTCAAAAATTTGAGAAGCCACTATTTTTTCAAACTTAAATGCCAATTTTAGATCAAGTATTTAATCTTTTAATAAAAAGTATGTAAAAATATAGACCAGGGTTTCCTAAACGTTTGTTGTAGTGGAACACTTCACAAGCCCGGAAATTTTAACGGAATACTTAGCTTATTTTTTAGGTTGGGTAATTATTACTAGCAATAAGATCTTTAAATGTGTTGCAGTGCATAAAACCTTTCCAAATTGTCGTGGAACACATGTTCACCTTATTTGGGAAACCCTGATGTAGACATTACGACTATCGAAAAAAATCTAGTTTGAAAAAACTGAAGGTTACGTCCTTTTTTAAATTCTACAGACGATATTCTGACTGAAAAGAAGTATTTTAAGTACGAATAAATTGAAGTTTAAATATAATTCAAATGCGGAAGATTTCTAAAATAAATTTGGTCAGTTAAGCTAAATTGAATTTATAATATACATAAAGATCTTAGCGCAAAGTAATTGAGTGCAAGTTCTACCGCCGTTGGTCACATAGAGACAAAAGTTATGTGAAGCGTTGGCAATTATTACTTCCCGCAAAAGGAAGTATGTCCTAACCTAACTCTATATCAAAGATCTATTTCAAGGAAATGACATCGCTAATAAAACAGTTCAAGCGCAATTGGAACAAGAGATTCAGAGAGAGTTTAATTCTTAATAGTCTTCATAAAAACAATTCTGCTAAACTTTATTGAGAAAAGGAACAAGTTGGCAAATTAGAATGTATTTATTATGGATATAAGATTATTGTAAATGGTGCATTCATATTATATGTCCAGGTATTGCTTTAGCTAATTTACTCCGTTGATTTAAAATAATACAGTTAATATTTATGAAATGGAAGTTTGAACAATTGATCTCCATTGCATTTGAAAAACGGCAGCTACTTCTACCAAATCTTGGACATAACATATAATTATTTGTTTACCACTTTTGCTCTGAAAGTGGAGCATATGAATCTCTGAAATTCCAATTCTGTAATCCATGCTAATCTCTACGCTACCGGGGAGATATAATAAATACTATCGTACTATTGTCTTTTCGGTTGCGTAGTTAGTAGCATGCGCGCATAGCAATCTGGGGAATGTGGCATCAAATCCAACATCTGACGAATTTAAAAAAAGCTGAAAATGCAGAACTGGATGTCCAGTGGGTTGAGCAATTGTCTGACAAAAAATTCTCGTGAAAAATTATCTATCAAGACGGACATTGGGGAGATCCATATACCTCACTTTCCTAGTGGATATCTTCAGACTGTAGATCCATATGCTCGCCTTGGGATCGAACATGGTATATTATTAAAAAATGATATGTTCAAGAATTTTATTTAATATAATCAGTGATACGATAGAAAATATTTATTCTAATTAGATGTGGAAGGTATAAAGAAGGAATAGTTTGAATTTATAGAGATCTCTGAAATCAGATGAAGAATTAGACAGCTTCTAGCTGTATCAAAAACTTTGCAGCAATGCTACTATACATGCTACTGCAAAAAATAAACTTCTTAGCCTTTTCTCGTAACTAATACGACTATGTCATCCTAGAAAACTATTAGCAGGGATGGATGTTGATTTCGTAAGATATAAAACGAATTAATAGTGACAATGAATACTGAAAATAATAAGAAAGAAATGAGAAGAATCATAATTATTATTCAGTTGTGAATTTAGTTAAGTTTTTGTCTGTACATTTTTTTATTGAGAAATATGCATCTAAAAATATCAATATAAGGTTTATTTTGAGCTTTTTAAACGTCTTACAAAACTTGTTCAATGGCCTACGATCATTTCCAATTTGAATAATAAGTTTCCACTCTGCTTTACACAAAAAATCCTACGTGTTTTTTTTTTACTTCAAACCAAAAGGGGCAATTTATCCGTGTGCAATCTCTGAGTAAAATCTAGAACCTTTATTTCTCTCGTGTCAGTTCCACCGCGAATATATAATATGAGATGGTCAATCCGGCAGACCCTTCTTTAGGAAAACATTTATTACATTTCCTAGAAATCTAAATGGCAGACATTGAAAAGAGCCTTTTCAAAAAATATAGATTCAACAATGTATAATAATAATAAAACCAAAGATGTAAACCAGGGCATTTCTAAACTATGTTCCGTGATAATTTGGAACGGTTTTATACACTGCAACAGATATAAAAATTTTCTACTTCATATTGAAAAGCGATTGATTAGCACATTCGCTGCGGCATGTTTTTATAGAATAGTGTAGAGGTACTGAAATAAAGTGCTTTAATTATTATTTTTTTATGTTTACATTATATTATAGTTTTATATTTTAAAATATTAACTAATTAGATAAGGTAAAAGCATTTTTTTTTTAATTTTTACTAGTAGGAATTTCCCAACTTAAAAAAAGTGTTCGCTCAAAATTTCCGAGGTTGCGAAATGTTCCATTGCAGAAAAATTTTGTGAAACCCTGATGTAGACGAAAGCTAAAAACTCAAAAAGACGGTTTTAAAAACAAAACTTAAAAATGTATTATTTGATTCTAACAAAAAATAATGTGCATTAAAAGACATTATAAAGCTTTTAACGACCATAAAAATATATTTTATATTCCCATATATGAAGATTATTTAAATATTCCATATGTGGGGCTTATTTTAAAAGTAAACTTATTCCGCTATGCTAATATTTAAAGGAAAACATTATGAGAAAATATTTTTTGTATCAAAGAAGCATTTAGTATGTAGGCCGGTAGTCGATTAAAAAAACATTTAAAATAAAAATAAGCGTTGTAAAACAAAGCATTATTTTAGCAATTCGAAATTAAACATTGTGCAAATGTTTTTCTATAAATTTTAGAATAGTGGTAGTCTAGTTTGAAAATATATCCCCAATATGTGAAAATCACCGAAGTGACAATTTCGTCAAAGCAGTGTTTTTGTATTTTCTTGATATTACACCGTATATATTATTGAAGTTTCCATTGTTTCTTACATCTTATATGTGGAACATTGCATAATAGAGAAAAATATTGAAAAAATTTTGAAAAAATAAACCTCTAATGTATCACGTGATAATGATCAGACGCAGTTCTTTCGCCCTTCCGAAGAATTTCAATTTTGTTTCATAGAAGATTTCGACAGATCAACGATGATATTTTGATATCAAGATACGAAGAACGCTGGCGCTAAGATAACAGAGCGACAGCAGTAAAGCGTCGGCAGCAGAGATGTAAAGTAGCTATACATAGATAAGTGAGCGAGTGAGCAAGTTGTTGTGACGACAACGTGGCGAACATGCACACTTGCCCACTCACTTATTTATAGCTATTTTGCATTTCTGTTACGATGCTTTGCTGCTGTTGCTCTGCCACCACGGCATCCATCGTGACCACGGCCATAAAAAGCAATAACTAGCCGAAGAAAGCGATACATTCGATATAAACATACGCATATCAAAGACAAATGGCATAATTTATTAAATTTCGATTCAGAATCTTAGGGTATATATTATATGAAATAATATACTATAACGTTTTTGTGTATGTTTTGTATGATTTCCCGAATAAAAATGAACACAAATCTTCATGGATATAAAATCAAAATTCTATAAATTAGCGTTTAAATCATTGTTTATATAATGTATCCCTTATATAAACAAACACTCTTATTTAATAGATTATATAATAGCATAATGAACCAAGAATTTACACAAATACTCCATTCAAATACAGCTTGCGATAGTATCTTTGAGTGTATTTATTTAATTGATAAAGCAGTCGGATACAAAACAAGTGACAAATGCTAACGTTAAAATCTTGGCAGAGTAGTAATTTTTCAACCGAATGGAGTACATTAGACGTACACTCTGCCATGTTTTGTTTGAATACTTGAGAAGTTGCTAGAACGCCAACTTGGTAAACTTAGCAAGTAGTAGTGTCGAGGGAAAATAGAAGACATGTCTTGGACCACATTCTTTAAAGAAATTCACCACAAGGATACGTTGATGAAATGAAACAAATCAAAGCAACATGGTGAAATCTCATTAAAACTGTTTATATCTCTATATCAATAAAACCCTGTAATACTGAGAAATACACAGTTTGTTACTAAAAATATGATTAAAAACATCAAATTGGGATGTAAAAAATACTTTTACTTTAAATTTTAAAAATTAAACGAATAAATATAATTATAATATATTAAATGTGTTTTATTTGTTATACGTTGCGCAAGAGTATCATATCTCGATGAATTGAAGTAGAATTTAGCTACGTTTTTGACAATTTTACAAGAAGGTGTATAAACTGATGATTTTCCTATTTATTTTGATATATATAATATATACATATATATACACATTTTAAATGAAGCTGCTTATAAACGATACGTTTGTGGAAGATCTGAATAAAAAAATGGCCGAGTTATATATAGTTTTGCAGTGTAAAGCACAGAGCTTAATCGAGAACGTTTTTCTGATGTACTTTATATTGGCATATCCAATATATTGGCACGATTCAATAAAATTAATTTTTAAGTAAATTTCAGTTGAAATTGAAGTTACCAACTTCGCAGTTTAAACCATCGGTATGGATCTTTACAGTATGAAGATATCCGCTCAATGTAATTCAGTTGTTTTAGATGTGGATACTAATTTTTTTGTCTTTTTCTCTTTCCGAAAGTAGAGCATACAAATCTACATAGTGTGAAGAAATCCTTTCCGAAAGAGTATTTGGATCTCCACAATGTGAAGACACGTCTTGATAGACTATTTCTCCGGAAAATCTGTAAATCAGGTTTGGGAATCGAACAATTATTCCCAGGATGCGAGGAGACGCGCGCACTTTCCTCTACGCCACCTCGTGTCTCTCCGGTGGTAATCATTGACTATTTCCGAGTATTTTCTTTGGTAACAGGTGATAATCAACAAATAACTATAAGCATTGTAGAATAAGTATTTGGATTAATTTGTAATAATTATAAATTACATCGAATAAAGAATGAGTTTATATCAATTCCGGCCGAATTCTAATAAAATAAAACTAATATAAAAACAATTGTATATATGTTTGTTAGCCCCCTACGAACGATATTCATATAAACTTTTAAAGTTCATCTCCGAAATAATTTAAATTTTATCTAATAATATTGGGTGGATAATATAAAATGGAGAGTGCCGAAAAATACTCGCTTTTGAAAATATCAATCAGAAAAAGAGCTCGTGACCTTTCAAAATGAATAAAACGAGAAACGTCGCTTCTGTTGAAAAAATCTATTTTAGGATACACACATTGTATTTTAGGAAACACATATTACATTATACCCAATACATATTGTTATATACGTAATATATAATATCAGTAACTAAAAATGAAATTTTATATTATTTAAAATGGTATATTTTATTGCGGAGAGTTGGTATATCTGTACATAAATACTCAGAAAACTTTAGAAATAAGAAATCTGATATTATGATTGAAGAGTTTAAAGACGTAGTTCTGTAAAGGCATAACCTTGTTGTTCCGGTCAGTGATCTCAGAGATAGACATTTCTTTGAAAATCGCAAATCTTTAAAATGGAGATGGAACGTAGAGAACAAAACGAAAAATAAATAAAAACGTTTTAATTTAATCTACTAAAATTCGTCTAATGACAGCTCTTAGCTTAATAATTATATATAATAATTAAGAAAGCAGGTCGAAAAACATCACAGCTGTCGGCTTCTTTTACATATTTATTTAAAACAAATCACAAATTACTCGGCAATGTAGGTCTTGGGTTCAAGTTTCGTGACTGCATATAAATAATGTGCGACTAGAGGAAACATAAATTGTCAAATTAAGATTTCACATTGTGTAGACTCATAATATGCACCATATTTGGAAAGGACACGGTCAAAAATATTCAAAGCTTTTAATCAATCATAAAAATAAAACGTATTCCAGAACAATGTAATCATCGATATATATTATTTTTCAACGCGTATTTCGTTTCTCTAATACTTGTTTTTTTATGTAATACTCTATTGATCATATTCTTACGTATTTAAATATATTAATTAATAACGCTATCATCAGCTAATTTTCTTTCAATAACTAAAGTTTACAATTTTTACTGACTCTCTAAACGTGCAAAGTCTTTACAGCACGAAAGGCAGTATTAAAATAAAATCTTATATTCCAAACGATGATTTACTTCAATTTTGTAACATTGATAATATTGAAACACAATGATAAAGCATTACATTATAAAAAGATAAAATTGTACCCTATATATGATACAGAAAATTATATTAAAGGTACGATTTGATACAACCGATTACTTTAAATAATGAGATTTCACTCCTGTAAAAGCGCAATTCAAAAACCTTCCCAATCGGTCATTCAACCGTAAATAGAGTCAGGTCGTTCTCATGTGAAAATGGTTTCATATAATATTTCTTCCATAGATCCGTTGAATTATTTCTTTGCAATATTGCCGAATCGAACTTGTTTATGATGTTAACGATTAATAATTAACCAGTCATTTACATTACAACGTTATACAGTTATCAGTCCCTGACCAAAAACTCGTCTTGATACATTGAACTTCGTAATATGAATATTATAAAACTATCTTTATTATCAGGCTTTATCTGGGATAAATTGAAACTCACTGTTTATTAAGAAAAATTTTATTCACAATGTTATAAAAAATATTTCATATTTTGCAGATCATTCTTAAAGTTAAAAATAAAACAGTTTACCTAAAAATAAGAATCAAAATGACGTGTAAAAAACTCATGTTGTTATTTTTAATCGTTTAGAAGTAGTTGTGCTGACAGACAGACACAATTACTTTCTATATTATCGTATAGATATGTATCAACTGTTAATAATTTTATCAGTTTCATTATTATATTACTAGTGTTTATAAATTAAGCGAATAATTCAATTAATAAATAAAAAAACAAAAAGATATCAAAGACGTTGTTGGCATTTCTAGTATTTTTAAGCAATGTATACTAATTATTCTGAATTTAAAATCAATTTCCATCAAGCACCATCAGTCGAAAATATTAATTATACTAATTATGTTAAGCATGTGAATTTTTATAACGTGACATTATGTCTCGAAAGATTTTTGATAATGAGAAATGGCTGTTAGCCAAACGAGTCATTTATTGGAGGACAATAAAAGTAAATAACACAGGGGTTAAATCTCCCCTTTCGATTTTCTCTCAGTTCTTTTCAATTTCGCTTGCATTTAATTAAGCCTGGCAATTTCCCTGCCATCAGTGACGAGTAATTCTCCACACCTCAATTTTCCATTCTGCGTCTCCACGTAAAAAAATTTGCATTCCTCATGAATTCGTTATGCAAAAATTCCCATATTTCATGTCTACTTCAAATGTGAAGCAAATAACTCTACATTTTATATATATTTATTTATTTAAAATAAAAAAAAATGCGTGTAATTTTCTTGTAATAACTCATATAAATACGGAAAAAATTCAATATATTTCACAACAATAATGTGTGGCTATATTTTATCATAAAAATATGTTTAACACTGACTACTAAATCTAACAAATAAATATGTAAGAGATTAAGAAATACAGTATTTTTAAGAAAAAGACCTGCAAGGCTTTGTACTTTGTATGTATGAGTTACAACCGTAATAATGTAACCCGTAGGGGAAGTAAGGTACGACCGTGGAGGCACCTATAAATAACAATGGGTCTAGAAGTATTACCTCACAGTTAACATCCCTTAAAGAAACAGTTACCTCCATCCTCTCTCCTTCCTGTCACACATTCTTCGACCGCTTTCATATTGGGAAAATCTTCGGCAAAAACACTCATTTTGTTTTATGGCAAGAAAAAATGTCGATCTTCCGGTTTCTCGGACAAATTTGATGACAACAAATATTTTCTGCAATCTATCCATTCGCACAAATAAACTTGATATAACACCAAACGATAGAAGGCAAGACTTCTAAGCTGCGATATAAAAGATGTGAATCATTCATGCGAAAAGAAAACGCAGAAGTAAATAACATTTTAAATCAATACATCAGAGGTATATTTTTAAAATGACCTTATTCCAGTATATATATATATATTTATATTAGTATAAATATTATATATATAATATAACAATTCAATTATTTTTTCCAATATTTTTGTAATTTAATCCTTAACTAGTTTAGATGCTTTATGGTTTTTCTATACGAAAATAAATTTTTTCTTCCAATTTTGACATACTGGAATAAGTAATAATTCGAAAATGTACCCCTAATATCTGCTATTTCGAAATTAATATAATATATTTCACATACATATTTAGGATTGACTGAACTGATTATTAATTCAACTATCATTCATTGTTCAAACTCAATTTCATAACGATAATAAGCTTTAAATGTATTAAATTATAATCGTATATGTTTATTAGATTTCTCAATAGCTGATTTGGTTATGAGTCAGTTATTATAATTTATTGTTAACAGTGTATATAATCTTAGAAGATAATTAGTAATATGGTATCTATCCTCAATATTGATTGGTTCAACTTTTCATATACTTCTATCATATATTACAATAGAACATGTTCTAAAATATTGGGACTTTTAGGTTTTTATGAGTTTCAGCACAATTAAATGGACTATTGTAAATAAATAATGAGATCTCATTTATCATCTACACTAGTCCACTCGATTCCATTATACAAGCCTAAAATTCTCAAAATAAGTTTCATTAGGATATCCCACTCTTGTTTTGGGGCAACGAATTTCTGAAATCAATATGAAACTACGAGTATACTTGTCATAAACCATACGATTCGATTTTTCTCAGCAAACGAAATCTTTTACTGAACTATTTATGACGTTATGTCATTATTGAGGTGTACCCAAAACATAAACAACTAAATTATCTCTTCAAATTTCAATGCTGATCCACTGTCTCAATTATTCACTTCAACTTTGCCCAATTACTGGCATATGCTACTATTATCAGTTAGGAAGGAATGTGAAAGTTTCAAAACTGGATGGATAAAAAAATATTTATTCTATATGCATAATTTACAAATTATTCAAAATCTGGCAGAAAATTAATTGTAATTAGCTATAAAAGTAAAGTTATTAAAGTCAAACACTCGCAATATAAAGTAAGTGCATGAAATGCAAAAATTAAAAGGAAACAAAAGAAACGACATTACCAGGCAGATACCCTTTACTAACCGATGAGTATATCTAGCCGCTTTGAATACACTCTTTCTTCTCCTTTGAGACGTATTGACATCATTAAAATATTAAATAAGTGATACCCATATACAAACGTCATTTGATACATATACAAGACTAGCTTTAATTTGAAATAATCATTTCTTTTAATATTGGTCGATATTTTAACTTTTTAATGAACTAGTTGAACTAATGAGGGTTTGTTATGTGGACCACCTTAAGTAAAAATCTGAAAATCAGTATATTATATTTGGAGAAATAAAATTAAATATGTATAGGCACTGGTCACTCAATTCTACACCGGGCAGTAAGAGTTAATGGCGTATCCCAGAGCACTACCGTACTCTACAAATATTTGTATTATATTTAATTATAATTGTAAGCAAAATTCGAAATCCAATTATATGCAATATAAGTATAGGTTTATTTATCATTAACGCCAAAGTGTGGCTGTACAATCTCGGTTGGTTTATTTCCAAATATGCAAAATCAATTATACATGCCGGTCCCTGTTTCCCGTGGTAGAATGTTATAAAGCTTGACGACCTAAAATAAATTCCTGTGCATCAAGGCAAGCTGGGATGCTAATTAATTTTTAATTAACAGCGTGTCATCTCAGATAATCATTCTGTAAGCTTATTATATTCGCTAGAACCAAAACACGCACAATTTGATGGAGATTAAGATAAAATGTAGAACCAAATAAGGTTTTAGAGATTATTTGAAAGATCTGAACAACGGAGAAATATTTTACTAATAAACATAAGCTCTAGCAGATAGCTCATTATTGATTGGTTAATACCGCGTTTACTTGACAAATTATGAAATACATGATCGATCACCAGTCGTCGCTTTAGGATAGGTTTGTCGAACATCTCACTGAGTGTGATTTAAAAACAAAACCTGTTTATGTAGTTATTATATTTTATATTATTTATTTATATACCATGCTCGCTCCTAAAGTGAAGTATATAGAACTACACATCGTGAAGATATCCAATCCGAAAGTGGAGTATATGAATCTCTGCAATATGAAGACGTCTTGACAAGTTATTTTTCACGAGAATTGTTTGTCGAACAATTTTTCAACCCAATGGGCATCTAGTCCTGCGTTTTTGGGTTTTTTTTAAATCCGACAGATAAAGAATTGAACCCGCATTCCCCGGATTGCTGGGCGCGCACGCTACCAACTACGCTACCGAGGAGAGAAAATTGTTTACCATAATTTCATTCTTCGATTATACATCAATTATATGGCTTTAAAGTAATAGCTCACATACTTTTGAGTATTTATCTGTATGTATTTACAACCATTTGATGGTTGGTATTTTCAGTAAACCAATCCTACAGCGATATTTGTGAATTAGCGACCAAGAAAGGACTTCTACTACATCGATTTCCTTGTTTTTTGTTAAATAACACATTGAATTAATAACTGATTTTTTGACTATGATTTTTAACTACATAAATCAAGACAATGTGAAGACATATCTTGACGGATTATTTTTTATGACAATTGCTAAATCTAATACGCTAGACTTGCATTTTTTTTAATCCAGCAGATATGGGAATCGAACCCGCTTCCCCTGGATTACTTCGCATGCTTACCTCTACGCTATCGTGCAGACATTTTTTTTTAATAACATACTTAACTAATATCAAATTGGCTAATATACGTTTTTGCGCCTCTCTATAAAAAATATTCTGTATAGATTACGTCCTTTTCTTTTTCAACTGCCAATACTATGGTAATATTGTGTAGATAAATAAAATTATGTATCATAATAGTGTTGCTTAAATTAAATATATGAAAAAAAAACCACACTTTATATTGTGACATATAATAACATTGCTCGTTTAAGGCACAAAAGTGTTATGTAATTTTATTTTCGAATGAAAGTTTAAATTAAAAAAGAAAAAAATGTATTTTAATTATACAAGAGAATTGTAATTGAGACAGTTTTTATTTAGTAAAAATTTTGATCGTTTCAACACGACGCAGGTATTTTAATACAGCTGATTTATGGGAGGTTGAAACTATTGCACAAAAAGAACATGAGAGGTTATTGAGAGGGAAAAAGTTTCTTCTCTGATAAAAATTATTACATGGCAGAGATATCTGTGTTGCCACACCGGACTTATAGATTTCCCACGGTAGCAATAAGTCTAGTAGGATTTTTTTGATATTATATTAAGGCAATTTTCAGACAAAATCCCCACTGCATTATATTAACTTAGTAATGACCAAATAAGTCTCAAATTATTTACAACTTTGCTCCTTTCTCACCCTTATAAAGATCTACAAACTATTTGAAAATCTCTTGGGAAAAATTATTACTGAAAAACAAACAAATATACCTACTATATTCGTCTTCTTGGTTTTCTGAGAAGTGTACTAACCTCACAGCTCTAGAGTGTGCGTAATTTCAATTTAATTAAAACAGCGCAATAAACTTAATTTTCCCCTTCTCGAAACCCGTTTCAATACTCTG
This sequence comes from Rhyacophila evoluta, assembly GCA_022683975.1. NCBI lineage: Eukaryota > Metazoa > Arthropoda > Insecta > Trichoptera > Rhyacophilidae > Rhyacophila > Rhyacophila evoluta. The sequence continues at coordinate 28,688 of JAGVSQ010000966.1, forward strand.
ATGACTTCCAGGAGTTATTATCTTTGGAACACGCACTAGAGTGAGCGTAATTCCTTTATTTCAATTACTCCTGTTATTACTCATTACTTCACAAATATAAAACAAAAGTACGTAATTTATATGTATATTTATACGATGTAGGCATGTAGGCATGTTGCAACTAATTGATAAATAACAAAAATCGCCATGAAATATATTTTTTTAAATAATAAAAAAAGTTATCACAAAACGTTTGATACTAACTTATTTGACTACTTAGAAAATTAAGAAATGTACCTATTATTGTTTATACTTATTTATATATTCAAATATAAAAATTTCAACCGATGCTGAAGCAATCTGTCGAAATAAATTCCTGAAAGGTAGATGAAATTGAAAAAAATCGGCATTACCTTAAAATAGCCTTGATCTTTATTCTTTACTTTTTTATTAATATAATATATTATTTTAATGGTTTCAATATTCAAATGATCAAAATTTATTCAGAATTTATCAAAAATGAACATTATTATATAATTTTTCATTCTTTTTTCTTTAATTTTCAATGTTTGGGGTAATTTTATTTTAAACTCATTTATTATTTTACTACAATAGATTTTCAAGAGACCGAAAAAAATAAATTGAAAGTAGCAATATTTGTTATGTTATAACTATAAACGGTATCGCAATAAAATTTGATTAATTATAGCCCTAAGCCACGTACATAAATAATAAAAATTTGTAGTATAAAGAAACTGTAATTTCGATACTTAGAGAAGCAGACAGAGGCACGAAAACAGATGTTTGTTGTTGGTGAAAGGAAGAATTCTGGACACATCTCTGGTTAAAGTAAAACCGCTAGAGACACTCAGGCACTCTAAAGACATTAAAGAGAAACTGAAACTATGTCAAAACATCAAGCAAGATGGGCAGCATAGCATTTCGATAAACCATTAATTATTGCATGCTCCACATTCTACGGTATAATATGTTTTGGGAAATATTTCGTGAATCTACAGAACTTTGTATATAGTAATAATTCAGTAGAATTCCACTTCAACGGTAGCCAATCAGATTCAAAAACTTTAGTGGCAATTAATTAAATAGTTATGTACTCATTTGAAATACATGCTTTCTCATCTGAAACACAATGAAAGAATCTTGTTATGTATCAGCGAGTGGAATTCAAATCAAATATTATTATGCGCCCCTGATATTTGGTTGAAATACGATACATAATATAATCGTTACGTTTGATCAGTTTTCCCTGGAATTTATGCACTGATTAACTGAAGCTTTTGACAATGTGCTCATCAGGAAACGACCACCAATTATATTGTGTAAATGAATATAAATTATGTATCGTTCATGTACTCGTTATACACTATTTGTAGATGTATATATATATATTTACTATGTATATGTTTGAATAAACGTTAAAAAATCCACTCGATTAAAAATAAGATTGGAATTCGTATTGGATATAAATATTTGAAAGAATGATAATAAAAAACCTCTCCCTGGTAAGCATAGTTAGTAGCGTGCGCGCCTATCAATTTGGGGAATACGAGTTCGATTACTTATTTGTTGGATTTTAAAAATCAAAAAATACAGGACCCGATGTCCATTGAGTTGAGCAAAATATTCTGTCAAAACGTCTTCACATTACAAAAATCCATATAATCTACTTTCGGGGTGGATATCTTCACAGTGTGTAGATCCATATGGTAATCGAATATTACTAAATTCCAATTAAGCTTCGCTGTTTTAATGTTTTTTCATCAAGAAAGTTAGTAAGCTTGCTTTAAATCTTAACCTCGTTAAAACGGAAGTTTAAAATTATTTTTGAATGGAAAATCCGTCATAAATACTTGCTTAACTTCGTCTTGAATAGGTAGGACGAAAATAAAAGGAGAGAATGATATTCATGTCATGGATCCAAATGAAATTTTAAAAGTTCGAAATAAATCCGCAATTTATTTCAACAATGATTCGACAAACAGCTGAGTGTCTACTTCCGTAAGCCGAAATTCGGGAAGTTTTATAATGATATCGACCTTTTATTAGAATGTCTTCCCACAAATAAGGTTTAGCAATGTAATCCACCTTCGCATATACATGATACGATTTGATAAATCTTATATTATATTATATATTTATACCATGTTCCCTCCTAAAGTAGAGCACATACATCTACATAATGTGGAGATATCTACTCCGAAAATAAAGTATATAAATTGCCGTTATGTGAAAGCGTCTTGACAGATTATTTTTCACGATAATTAATTATCAGACGATTGTTTAACCTGCAGTTCTGCATTTTTGAATTTTTAAAGATTCAACAGATGTGAGAATCAAACCCGCATTCTTCAGGTTGCTAGGCACGCACGCTTACCTTTACCCTATCAGGAATATAATATAAAATAATTATGCGCTCTTAAATATACTATTTATGGATAAAGTCGAGGGCTGGATTAAAAGTTTTGGAAGGCCGGATCTGGCCCAAAATCTGTAGTTTGGTGACCGCTGTTTTAAGTAATTCTTTTCCTATGACGTGAAGTGTTATTATGTAATGTAATATTTATATAATTTTGAGAACAGCTAAAAGTTTGGAAACTCTACTGACTAAAAGTTAGAGTCTTGTTAGAGCTGGAGCTTTTAAATACTAAAGTTTGTCGCCCGCCCAATTCTCTAGATGTGATAATATATAGTTTTATCACAATGCAGACTTCATTTATAAATTACGAATCCTCGCAAATCATTTATAATTATCCAGCCGTACCCGGAATTGTATTCAGTTGTATTACCAGCTGAACCAATTATGCGGTATTAATAATTATTATACTAGGTGCTTTATCATCGCAATAGACGAGTCAGTCTAGTGAGGCACTTGCGAAAGCGAAGCTTTTGCATACGCAACGTAATTTGATGCGGCTAGTTTCATTTGCGTTGGTGTAATTCATTTCACAGTTATTCTAATATGACCTAATGAATCCGACACAAAATCTTTTTTGAAATATTCTTATACTAGTTGCATATTAACGATAGAAATACAGTATAAGCAAAGTAATGGGTGTGTTGAAAAATCACTACAAATTATTACACTAAGTGATTTATAGCAATTGATTTAAAAAATATCGATGTACTATACACGCGCAAGATTTAGTTTAGATCATATATTCCCAATCTTTTTTGCCCTACTGCCCCATTATCGTTTTTTAAGATCGCGAAACGTAAGTTATTTCACAAAATTCTAAGTTTATTTAGTTTATTTAGTTACTTACATATATCCTCAATTAGAAGCCGCTGATCCATAGATTACCTGAAAGCCACGCACATGCTTTTGAACCCATTATAGCCACCGTACAAGACTTCAGTAGCCACAAGCGGGTGGTATCGCCCACTTTAAAAGCCTATGTTCTAACGTCGTCGTTAAAAATCGTTATGTTGTACTAAATGAACGATTGCTTGCCTTCCTGGTAGCTCAGAGGTTAGCGTGATTACTAGGTGATCTAGGTGCGGGGTTCAATTCCCACATTTGCTGGATCTTTAAATATCTGAAAATTCAGAACTAATTGCCCATTAGGTTGAGTAATTGTCTGACAAATAAATAAATAAATAAAATAAATAAATAAACAAACGATTATCGTGAAAAATAACCTGTCAAGACATGTCTTCGCGTTGCAGAGATCAATATACTCCAATTTTAGAGCGGACATCTCTACACTGTGTGTATTTATACGCTCCGCTTTTGGAGCGAACATGGTAAAAAAAAAATTGCTTGCTTCGGCAGCGCGACAATACGTTGTCTTCACAACAACTTTGTTAATTAATTAATATTTTCGACTGATGGTGCTTGGTAGAAATTGATTTTAAATTTTAAATTATACTAAACTGGTAAACTTACATATGTGAGATCACTGCTAGCGACCCGGGGTTTGCCTTTCGGCATCTTCAGGCTACATTATATGTGGACAATTTACAGATGGGCAAGTTACAATGTAATAACTGTGACCATTTTTATATTGGTAAAACGACACGTAGTTTA
>JAGVSQ010000967.1:0-32692 GCA_022683975.1 Rhyacophila evoluta
CGCTAACAGTGATCTCACATATGGAAGTTTACCAGTTTTAAATAATTCAGAACATATAAAATTAATTGCACAAACAAGCTTTTATTCGAAAGCTGTATTACAAAGCTTTACCGGGCAGTGTTATTATGAATGTTTGCTAGATTTTATAGATGATTATTGAATATTAATATTGCCTTGGTGAGCCAGGGTAAGAACATAAGCTTGGGCGCCCAAATCAATTGTAAGGCATGGCTAAATATACAAAAAATTAACAGATAATTAATTGTCACATTAAATAATACATTAAGATAAGGTATTGTAGACATTCAAATGCTTCGTATTTGAAGAGAACATCGTAAAAAACAAAGATATTACAATTGAAATAAGATAGATTAGCCATGTTTAAGTGTGATTAATAATTTAAATGCTGCCAATACGGTGTTAAAATCTTCAATATGAGCAGTTGTTGATACATACCTCATGCGATGCATCAAGCATTTAGTAGTGCATTAAGTACACCTGATTGCGTGTTGCACCATTCCACCTGACGCTGAGAAATTTCACGTGTCGCGCACGTCACCCGATCAACCTGTCCACGTGCTTCTTTTCATGTTTGCCGCGCCATATTGATTATCAAATGCTATACGGGTATTTATTATTTTATTGCAGGTAATATAAAATTAATAACCAATCCATAAAATATATTCGAATTGGGAAAAGGGTCAAAAATAAAATTAGTATGCAGATGAGTGTTTACTAAATTGTATTTTGGAAATATATGAAGATTTTATAATATACGATTACGATTCAATTAATGTATAGTCAAAGTTCCGTTGATTTGGTCTTATGTTAGAATATTATAATAATTCTGATTAAGGGAATATGATGATACTCAACGCCAGGAATATCGACAGTGGTGTGTAGGATATGTTATCAGGAGATATAAAATACGCTTCGATAATTTATCTTAGCGCATCTTCAGTAAATACATAAATAATCTCACGAGCTTAATTAGGATTAAAGCCTATTTTATGTCAATTAATAATATTTCTTTATAAATCTATATTTCAAAGCATTTATAAAAATATTTAATATTTGCTTAAATAAGCTTATAAGGAGAAAAATGACTGTAGTCACAGATTTTAAAATTTATAGAGACGAGAAAATGAGCTAGATGTCGAAAATTTATCTATCATTTTTGACAAGTATGTTCTGTACTGACGAAAGTTACATTTCGATTGTGGTATAATAATCTGCACTAATCTTGTATAATAGTTGTCAACACCGAATTATTTATCATCGAACCTAATTTAATTATATATGAGATAGAATACTTTAATTAAGTATTCATTAATTGTAAAAAAATGTTTTAAATCACTCATTATTGTAAAATAATTTAATAGAAAATTTAGTTTGGTTCAATGATCAGTTCGACAGTTTAATATTGTTTTTTGAAGCCCTTATTCAAAAGTAAGTTTTACCCTCCCAACCGATTATTCTACGCACGTCACAGAATTTGGTTGATATATTTAAATAATGAAAGCAATAACGAATTACTAATTATTAACCGATTTAAGAAAGCTTATAAAGTACAGATTATAGAACAGAAATTGAGAATTTGTTTAAATTCAATTTTACTTCAGGTTCTAGTTGTTAAGGAATTATCAGATGTAATTATTTTAATTACATGAAAATATCATGAATGTAATTCAAAATGGTTTTGTTCATACACTCTACACTTTTTTTCATTCAAGCATTATTTATTATTGATCAACCAATGGGACCGGGTTAATTGAAATTCACCACGATTATTGGCTGCAGCATTCTCGCGCGAGAATTTTTTATTGGATGTCGCACATATTATTATAAGAAAAAAAACTCTCTTAATTTTATGTAAAGGATACAGGCCAGTATTTTATTTATCATGAAATTCATTAATACACATAATGGAATGCTGTTTTGAACTTGAAATATGAGTTGCAGTAATGTATAAGTAGCTAGTTACCTTAAAAAAGTGATTTCGTTGGTAGCAAGTAATCTTTCCTCAGCCATCGGAAACAGCCTCTGATAAGATCGCTCGACCAATCAGTAAACATGGCTGGTTTTTAAGTTGGGTATAATTTTAATATAACGTAAAATAACATAAATAATGTTATTTATGGATTGATTATGGCTAGGCTATTTTAAGCGTTAATTTGCTATCGCCTGCTAGCCCAATTAAGTTTGTGAGATTCGATGCTGGTGGTCGTGAGCTTAAATCTCACAGCAACTTAAGGATTTAAAAATTATATACTGCATATAATGCTTTGTGAGTTGAACGATTGGTTGATAACCTTTCCTATTGATAAAAAATCTTCACGTATGCTTAATTTTGGGAGCTTAATCATACATTTATGTAAGTCAGTAAATACGCTATGACAAGAAAGATTTTAAACAGTTTTAATGCAAAAAATCAACATCTTATAACAAATACTTACAAATGCATGTAATAATACTTTAGTGCCGACCGAATCATAATACCTTCGAAGCGTCACAATACTATGGGCCATTCGACAGTAAAGTATCAGATTATCGTCGCGACAGATTATAAATATGTAGTATATTGATATATACAGGGGTATATTTGCTCGGTATGACTTATGCAAAGGCAACGTTAGCAGACCGTAGGTAGCAGAAACGCAAAATATCTATAAATAGGTGAGTGAGTAAGTGAGCATGTCGGCAGCGCGACAACATGTTGTACTCGCAACAACTTGCTAACTTGCTCACTCACATATTTATAGCTATTTGCATCTCTACTGCCGACGCTCTGCTACAGTCTATCTGCCGCTATCGCATCTTTCGTAGCTCCGACCTCACTCGTATTATTTAATTTGCCCATTTAGTTATATTTCATTTATTATATATGAGCGAATGAGAGAATTCGGTACATTTTTCTTATATTTATTTACACGCGCCGTGGTTGAAAAGATGCGGCCAAATTGCCTCCGGAGTCTTAAATCAATAATGAGTAAAAAAAAATACAATAAAAGTAATCAACACAGACACTATCTATTCCTACAACTGTAAGAATACATAATATCCCTATTAAATGTAATAAATATGATAATATTATATAACATAGTTTATTCTTCCCGCACTAATGACGTTCCGGTTCACCCATCAACGGAAGGAAACTCATTGCGTTTGACATGAGCACCCTATCACATCTACAATATTGATACCTAGATATGGACAGATACTGCATCTAGTTCATTACGAAACAATGGGATGCTATTATAAATTGGCATTTAATTGATGCAAGTACGTTAACATTCTTAAGTCGATGAATTATAATCGTGTATACTCATGGGAAAATGTGCAATGTTTTAATTTTTGTCTTACGATATATTTGTATTGCAATTTTAATTTATTTTAATTGACTTTATTTTATAATTCCCTTTATGGGAACAGGGGTACTGATGGCAATAAGTGAAAGTAATTTTCTCATCATTCATTATTATTAAAATTAGTTTGCCTATCAATTATTCCCTACACGCATTAGAGCATCGATAATTTCTATTTATTGTATTAATTATTGAAATAAATTATATGATAATTGCTCAAACGACTATGCGTTATCAATGGATGTTGATACATATATAGTAATGGAATTCAGTAATATATTATGGTGTAGCCATTTTTATTGAAGGCTCTTTTATATTAATATTTACTGTTTAGATATTTTTCAAAACAGTCCTATTAATATATGATGCTAGTTGCCATGCAAACTGAAGTAAGCGTCGATGTATTACATGTGTTAAAGAAAACGTCATGTCTAAATGGACGTGCTTCTACTTTACGCTGAAAAAATGAGAACTCAATGTTTTTCTTTGGTGATTCATTATGAACGTATTTAAAATTAACTGATGAGTCAATTTACAGTATTGTAAATGACCAAAAATACGGAGTAATCTTTTTTTTGTTTACTCTATAAATTATATACGAATAATAGAATAAAAGCCTCTTTTATGTGATATTTCTCACTTCAGCCATGTGCAAAATGTTGCCTACTTTCTTGTATCTAATAGTTGATGACCAACAAGTTTAAGCTACGTGCTCTGCCTACTTCCAATTGATTATTTTAGCAAAATCCACTACTATATATTTCTTGTTTGGTTCATGCTCTAAGTAATCCACCCTTAAATTTATATGATAATTGTTTTTATCTTTTTATTACAATTCATATTTATTATTAATAGAATTAATTGTTTTTAACGTACATGTTTACTAGTATTTCAAAATTATATTATAGTATATTTAAAAAAAAACTATATCTCCATTTCTTCAAGATATAATATGTACCGCATTTGTAAATTACATATGTATTATAAATGAAGGAATATTTTCCCTTAATTCTAATAGAGATAATGATATATTATTTCTCGTGTATAAGTAGCTCGTCAAAAGAAACCCTTTCCTTGATTGCTCTCGTGTCAAATTATTTTTATTGATATGTTTGCCCACGGAAAAGGACACGGACGTCATTAAACATTTGAAGAAGACATTAACCTAAATTAACTTGAGATGTGTATTTCGTAATACATTTTTAAATTTCAAACCCTTAGGTTTATATCGTTCGTTTCCTGTGATAGTCATAATGACTCCTTTGAAAAAGTGTTTCAAAAATGTTTACCAAAAACGAGTACCAACCTCGGAAGTAGTCGTTGATTTACTGTTGAAATGTTTTTTTATAGCATCAAAAGACTTGTGGTATTCACAACTCCAGCTATATATATAATAGTAACACAATCGAAAGTGTCGACGAAGAACTTACTTAATAAAAAAAAAATCATCAAATGCCAAGCAGAGTAAATATAAAATTGTTTAGTTTTCTATCTCCAACACGACTCATTAGACTCATTAATATAGTATTCTATTTTACTATGTAATACCTTAAATACAATTAAAATGATATTTAATACGTTGTATAATATATATTTTTTGATTTGGTATCTAATAGAAGTGATTCTGTAGCAATCAGCTATTTTTTCAATGTTGTCTACAATCACCACATATTTCTTTAGGTAATTTTCCAGACGTCTTTGGCTATTAAATGACATAATATCTCATACTTTTCCAGAACTATGAATTGAACGTAAGCCTATACTGAAGTTTGTTTATATATACATATATATAATAATATATATGTATAATATATATATATATATATATACATACAATCTACTACATGTCATTACGTAAGTTAAAACCTTTATCTTGAATTTGTTTTAATGTTCTATTTAAGTTTATGCGGCTTATAAATTATTTTTTATAATTTTACTAACTAAAAGATATGTTTCCTTGTTTTTCTATTTATAATAGTTTCATGTCGTATATGACATGCTAAGGTTGTAATTTTATATTTTAATACTGGTGTCCAATAAGGTTTTCCAACAATATAAAATAAACATGTAATACATTTTGTTGCACTATAGTTTCCATGTTTTTACAATTAGTTAAGTTCTCGCAGCACCTGTGTAACATATTATTTAAGTGTCATTTCAATTAGTTATCAGATGACTTCTTCCTTTTGATAATGTTGGGATCGTATCCTGCGAAGTTTTCCCAAAGGATCTTAATTCCACGCTTCGTGATTATGATGCGACCCGTGAATATTTTAATTTCAATACTCACTCTCGGTTATTATTCGTCTAATTGCTTTTTACCTGGATGCATAAGCATGTTATTTCTTATTTATACAGACATCTTCAATATTAGGTCTGCGGTCTGCATCCAAGTAATCATTTGTTATATATAATGTATAATAAAAACAAATTATTCCTCAATAATTTCGGTTTTAGAAATATTAACCGAGTAATATATAAGTTTTTAACTACGTTTACTTATAATTTGGGTAATATAAATTTTTATAATGACTCGTCTTGTCGAATTGTTTTCACAGGAATTAGTTGCATGCCTATCGCTCAACTCATTGCTCTAGTTCTCCATGTTATACTGAATTATAAATCTTTATGCAACAGTAGAATTTGAACAGTAGAATTACAGTGTGTCTGTCACATCTAATGTTATACACATATTTGAATTCAGGGTATATCATCGAAATAATGATCGAATGGCTAACAATACGTTTATTGCAAACTGTTATGATACTTTCGTGGTTCGAAAACAAGTTGTATTGTTTTGGAGTTTTAATGTTATATTTTAAACAGTTACTAATTGTTGTGCCAGGATCGATATCGATGATGATTATCATCAAATAAATACGATATTTAATTACGTATATACATAGTTTATACGATAAAAAAAACGTTTGAATTTAATTGAAATTATGAGGAAATGCTTACCATTTACATGCAATTTTAAATATTATTACTGCAAGACTTGGTAATTATGTCTGTGTAAATCATAAAAATATTAAATACATCCTGATTTGGTCCGTAGTTGAAAAATATTTAAAACTCCTGCTAAGAGACGTGATTGTTTTGTTTAATTGGTCCTTTCTCACCTGTTCTCGTCGCTTAATGAAATGATTTTTTCTTCTGATTCCCACGCTGATGTAGCCAACTAACCCATTACAAAGTTACACAGTCGTATTCGCCTTTCTATTGCATCTTTACCGTGCTTTCAAAGTATCTTTTTATTACACAATTTGCAAATGGAAGTATGTTGTATGCATTTGATATATTTATCTATAAACACCACCATATTCGTTAGCTGAAAATATATACATCAGTAAATGCGGGTTAGGCTTAATCTTTTGTAATTTAAAGAATGGAGATATAATTTTTGACGTTTTGAAGAGAAGAAAAACAAATGAGTGCTATAAACAAACAAACAAAAAAGATCGTTTCAAAATGGTGAATGTCGTAATTCTAAATTTGAATAATATCCAGAAATTTTTTTTGATTACAAAATTTTTAACAGTGTTATACGAGTTTAAAATCAATAAAGTTTAAAACCAATAAAATTTGCCGGAATAAGGCATTATAAGACCACACAGAAAAAATATTTAGATAAAATTGTAAGAAAAAAACCGATTAATTCATAACGAACCTCCTTATTATCAATTAATATAGTGATAAAATTAATATTGGCCGATTTAGATTGCCTTAAGATTCATTTACGAATTATTTATGCAGCTTATCTTTCTAAGAGATTTACAAAATGGCTCCTAAAAGTCTTTTTGATGAAGATACGTTGTTTTCTTTCGCCATAATCGCTTTGATTTAACATAAAATGAATACTCGTAAAACGTTTTATTGATTCATTTAAAATTTAGACAGTTAGCGATCTGTGATTTATTGCTGGATGGATGCCCGATAGGAAATATTTGCTAATGCGGAGCTATTTAAGTTTATATATTTACACATAATCGTTAGAGTTCGATTTTATGTGAGCTGATGATGCGGATTGCACAGTTTTTGTGGTTGCCCCCTGAAAGAAGCATTTTAATCTCTGCGGGGAACCAATATTTATGTTTTTAATTATGGTTTTAAGTATATTATTGAATATGGTTTCTCCTTGTCGTGAGCTGAATGGATATCGAAATGGTCAGTGCAAATTGCATTTAGATGTACAGAGTGACCTTAACAAGTACCGTAAATATGACATGCCGTGAACAAGGCTGAAATTAGCATAAACCTAAAATTATTAGAAATTTTTTGAAGAAAAAGTCACACTGAAACAGACTAAGCAGGTTCCATACGTTTTTTTTTACCATATCCGCTGACGTGGGAATTGAACCCGTACACCCCGGATATGAGGCGCGTACGCTTATCTTTACGCTACCGGGAAAACATTCATACTAAGATCGAGTAAAAATCAGTTATATTCAATATTAATTACATACGATGGATATTTACAATGTGTATTAGAAACGTTTCCTGTTACTCTCGAAGGAAATACGAAAAATAATAATTGTTTTTAATTATATTTTAGTAAGTTTGGGTCCCCATTATTTATTACTTCCAGGCCTTATCAATTGTAAATAAAGTCTTGACTTCACAGTTCTAAAACATTTGGTTTGAATTGCTCCATAGGCTTCAAAATTATTATCAAGAATCTAATTAATGAACTATCTAAAAACGATCCACCTAAATCTATCAAAAATAAAAACCGTACCGTGAATGATGGTTGTAATATTTAACGGATAAATACTTGAATGCATACTACATATTGACAAAAACTGCACAGCTCTCTCTACTATTTAAGAAATCCTCTTTGCATTTTTTCATTCTCACGGATTAGGTACAAATGTTTGTAATTACTCAAATTGTTGTTGAATTCGCAAAATTGTTGCCATTTATACAATAACGATATTCAAATTAGTTTTTTATTCTCTGCGGTGGGAACCGTAGACAAGACGTATTTATAAAAATGCTTTATTCGTCTACAAAATACGATGGTACAAAATTGGAACAGTCGTTGGGCTGATGCGTCGGAAGTCACGCTCGACCAATCACAATGGGGATATCCTTGAATATATAAAGCGAACCATTATGCACAATTAGTCGTAAAAGCCGTAAAATCAAGTCGACCCCTTTGTATGTGGTTGTTAGTATTAAATTCGCTCGGCTGGAATAGAAAACGCAATTACTTAATCCGGAAACGTTTATTTCCCTTTATATTGTGGTGAATGAGATTAAAAGTTTGCTACAGGTTGCGATTGCCCGCCGAAGGAAGTAACTACAGTGCGATTAAAACGAATTTTTATACTTAATTAATTATTATCTTCTTAACGGGAATCGAAATATGTGGAAATGCAATCATTAAACCAAGAGAAATCAACATACAAATAAGCTATTCACTGTCATTTGGAATATGATAAAATTTAAAAGAATCCATACGAGTTTCTTATAGATTAACGAACAACTTTGGTAGATGTGCATAAGTTTCCTTAATTATCTTCACATAAAACGCCTTCCGCAGCCATACACAGTAACTATAATATTAGGTAGTGTTCAGTTATAAATTAGCACAAGCGGGGAAGCGTATCAACGAATACTTCTTGCAAGATCCACCTTAGTCATGAATTGGTGCTCTTTACATAGTGTCACAACTAAGCCCCATCATCATAAAAAAATAATACTACACTAATAAGTTTAAAAATAATGATCCTAGAGCACTTGAAATGTCGGAAATACATCGAATGTCGAATTCTACACCTCCGAAAAAGTTGCATCTAATGTATATTACTTTTAAAACGTAGCACGTGAAGACGATGATTATCTATTTTTCAATTTATAAAAGTAAAAATAAAGGCAAAAAAAAAAAACAGTGAAACCATTGCTGACTGAATTGAAAATCGCATTTCATTAAGAAAGCATTGTGGTTTTCAATAATAACTGCATTCGTATAATAACTAAACGAATAGTAAAAAATAAACAAATGATCAATTCCTATGATTATGAAAATAATAGTCACCATATTCAAAAAATATCCTACATGATTGTAACACCGCCATACACGTCACCGTTATTGATTTTGTATGTCTGATATCTGGTATATTATGTTATTTAATATTGCAAGTTAGTTGAAATTATACGTCTATACAAATTCAATATTCGACTTATTATTGGTAATGAATATATTACGAACACCCTATATTTACCGATGTTTCTTCATGAGTCATTCACACCTGTCGTAGCAATGTGTAACTTCGATTCAAATTATTGCGTACTTGCGTATAGTCTGTTCCAAAACAATTACACGATCTTTTCAACATGCAATATATTACATAATCACAATATCAGGCTCCCAAACCTTGTAAAAATTATTTTAGGTGTTTCTGATAACTAAAAGTATACCATTTTCATTTTCCTCATCAATTCTAATGAAAATTTTAATTTCCCTCTTCATTGGTTTATTAAAACTATTTAAGCATCAGTGTTGTAGCTACCGAGAAGCAGTTAAAAGCGAACTGCTACAGGCGCAAGAATCAGGGGGGACGCAAAATAATTTTGTGAGGGCGCAAGTTCACATATAAATTTAAAATTTAAAGGTAGTGTTATAGCTAAAAAAAGAGAAGCCACTGTTATTTATGGAAGGAAACAAAAATCTTAAAATAGCGTGAGCGGTTAAAAAAAACGAGAAAACATAAAGGGCGCAACTATATTACTTACTTCTGGGCGCTGAATATGTAGCTACGCCACTGGTTAACATAGAATCTTTACAAATAATGCTTAGTTATTATCGCGCTCTCGATACATTTTTGAAGTAATTCAAAATTATTCATAATAAATAATTTTGTAATAAATAAATATTGGTCAAATACAAAATATAGCTTTGCTTAGAAGCTTTTAAATATTTCGTACTACGGCCAAAAAGTTTAAATATGTTTCATTTGTATAGCGCGGTACTTTGACAATGCTGTTCTCTATACTTATCGTTTCACTGTAAAGCTTTTTAAAAATTACGTATATGTCTAAAGAAAGGATAACTTTAACTATCCGTATGCTACATCGGCATTGCAATCTCAAGAGATATAACACAAAAGTAAGTAAACTATAGACTGAATTTTTCTTTTTCAAAATGAAATTTACTATGAAACTTTTTTGTTTGTAATTTTTATAATTTTATTTGTGCATTTTGCATTCTTATTCTACAACATCATTCATCTAGTGGTTTTTATGTTATTTATAATTTAAAAAAAAACTTGAATTTATAGTATGAGTCTCACATAACACGATTTAAATAACACCTCATCTATATACCATGAAGTATTCGTGTTATTCGAGACATATCTGTATTATGATTTTAAAAGTGAAACATTGAATATTCGAGATCTACTATCACTCTAGTTTCATGAATTATTATATACATAGTAAATTTCACGCATCGTCTATGATAAGTCTGTTTTTCAATTGACCAAAAATAATTAGTTATGCCTACTGATGGCTTAAAAATAATATTCGTATCCACGTATAAAATGATTAATGTTGCTTTAATGTATGTTCACAATAATTTATCAATTTACTTCTCGTATATCCATGCAAACGTTTGTGTTTTGCATATTCTATGGATTCATTAATGTTAACTTTATAGCAGAAGATAACGTTAAGATGTCGTAAGAGATAATGTGAAGCAGCGGTTCCCAAATTATTTTAGTTGCGATGCATTTTTGAGAAGAGGCAGCGAAGGTCCAAGAGTGTAAATTATTTTTACATATCGTCTATATCTCATATATTGTCCACTTACTACCAAGCATTTCAGAATGTTAAAAAGCACATTCATTCCACTACTTACATTCAATTTAATATCATCGAGGAATAGTATATAAACTCCCCGCAATATAAAGATGGCATTTTGACACATTTTTTTATCAGGCAATTCTTCAACCCATCGACCATCTAGTCTTATATCTACAAATCGAAAAAGATCTAGCAGCTCTAGGATTTGAATCCACAATCTACGGCTTCAACCCGTGTGCATTTACTTTTTGCCACCAAGAGAAATCCTATCGAGCTTTAATTGCACAGTGTACTCTCCTTAGTTGAGCCCCTGCTTAATGGGGCATTTGCGCCAATTTTTTTATAAAATAAACTATCCAACATAATTTAAACACTTAATATGGGCAGCCTCTTAATGGGGCTGAAACAGTGTATTCCTAAGGTGTCCTCATTAACCGAAATCGACTGCATTTGGATTTAAGCCCAGAAACCTATCACTACTGAACTTACCACTATGAAATATATGGAAAGCAATTACTTACTAACAATACGTAATGAGAGATCGACTTATTTATTATGCAATTTAATTTAAATATTATAATATAATTAGAATATGTGATAATTTATGGCTTTTTAAGCTACAATGAATAATTGTTGTTCTCTTACATGGTGTTAATTGGTAATTACGTATAAGTGATTGGATTTCTCTGTACTCAATGTAAGATTGAAGGCTACATAATTATTTTTGAAAATTTTATGAGTAGGCCTTTAATTACCATCCATGTTCTTCGATGATTTGAAAGGGACTCACAGTCCGGTTTATTATAGAATGAACCTTTCCTTTTAATTTACATCTAATATTCATAATTACAATAATGGTTCTATTGAAAGTTGAAGTTCTTATAAGTGTTCTAGGACAGTAATACTCCAGACATTAATCCTCTCTCACGTAAAAACTATATGAATACTCTAAAAAATAAAAAATAAAAAATAAAAGACAAAAAACACCTACCCTAACCTTGCAATCTTACATAACGTATACTAATATCCAGGGGTTTTTTTAAACACGAACTTATTATGTTACCCTTATAAAACAAAAGGAGTTTTTAAAATATTTGCCAGAGAAATAATGAAGTTATTATATTATTCATCAAAACACTTAAATCATTTTTCAGCCAGTACTCTTAGGTCCTTCTAAGTCATGACGAAATCCCATAGCCCCTAACTTTGGTTAGGTTTTTTGGTTATTTGTGAAATCAATATTTTTTATTATTTTGTTCATTTACATAAAAACAAAACTTGTAAATAGTAAATAATATTAGTTTTGTAACATTCTTTGATGTTGATTTTATGTGTAGGTATATGTAAATGATTATTTTTGATTAATTTTTCAATGTAAAACCACGCGTCTATCATCGTTTTTCTCATTCGGGACTTGACTAATGATAGAACACGCTGCGGAATATGTTTCTGTCAATACTCGAAGTTTCGCCAGGCAAGTCATTGTAATAAAGATTTTTTTTTTACCATTCGTCTGAAGGTTTTCCAAATGCGGCAAAGTTACCCACGCTCGGTAACCAGCGCGTCGCCGATCGCTATCTTTAATCTGATGCCATTGCGGCCTTTTTTATAATCCAATTTGTACATTTTCTGTATTAGAATTATTCTTGTACTATGTAACCAGTAGCGCACATTGTAAATACGCATTTACCTCTCTCTTTTACGAAAGCAAACACAACTTCACTCAAACCTATTCAGGCTATGTCTTTACTTCGATGTAAAATTCACCCTGTGGTTATATTAACATTTAGGTTTAAGAGTATTTAGGGGTGATGTGTGCAATACCACGATTTTATAATTATTAATGATGAAGAAAAAAAATTAACATGTCTGAATGAGCTGTTCATAGGCCACGTGCAATACTCTATATTCCAGTAAAAACGTACACTATACATTATCTGATAATTTCGTCGTATTTTTCGCACTGGGCAACTCTCTTCAAAAGAACGAACGCCGGTAAATTGGATTTCGGCAACCAGAGGATTAACGTTGTCGATTCTACGATAATTTTAGAATTATGTACATAATATAATGACTTGTTGAAAATAATTCTTTTGTAATTGCACGACTTTTAAAAAGATACCCTCATGAGGCTCCAGAGCTTTATTAAAAATGACATTCAATTTATCGTCCGTGTTAAGTACCCGCCGCAGCCATTCTATGTTTTAAGATTCATGACAATAACGTATATGGCAGCATATATTTATAATGACCTGGTATGATGATGATGATCTTTATTTATCTTAGATAATTCAAATATATATTCATGGCCATAACCCTGATATCACATTTTGTTATCTATGAAGACATATACATATAATATTTAAAGTGAAGCATCTTTTCAACATTCATAGTACTTGATTAAGAGAGCCATCGGTGGTCAATAATTTGTTGCATAACATACACGAATTTGAAGCTTGCTTAAAAAGGCTGTATAGTGTACGCGAAAATAATAAATCCACTTGAAAATGCGTAATCCGTTTTATAGTATGGCATACTACATTTAAATAGATTTAAACAAATGAACGCGTAAATATTATGAAATTTCGCAAATCCAAAATATCAAATCAAAACTTCTATTATTATTATATAAGTATAGTAACCTTCCACGTAGAATATAAATGTACGGGCTGTATAAATATGAATTATCAAAAAAATAAAAAAATAAATACTATTTATAAGATAACGCATTCAAAGTAGAAAAAGAAAGCTCATGAATATTCTAGAAACTTTTTTCTTTTATCCAATATTAATGTTTATATTGTGTTCTCATTGAAATTATGTTATTTGATGATTTTAAGGGCTTTAATAAGTCGTCGTTTACGCCACTGTGCATTTCATCATCGCCAGCTTCCTAACGTAATGCACATCTTCTTTCCGATGCTGTGATATCATTTTTATTCACACGACATTAAAAGGTTTTATAATTTAATACAAATGGCCACTTATTCGTATTAGGTTTTCGATATACTTCTTCTAAAATGTCAAGCCGTAGGAATTCAAATTTGTTTATCACACCACATACAAAATTTAATTGAATCTCGGCGACAATATAACAAAGTGTAACGGCGGATTTATCTCACTTAAACATCTGTTACTAATTAATTTTAACTTAAAAGATTTGCAAGTCTTGAAAACAAGATTAATTAGTTTTGTTGCTACACACCTTCCGCTTATAAATCGTTCGTATTTATTCTGGAAATGGAAATTGTATGGTTGCAGTTGAATATATTTAGGCAAGCAGACAAGAAAATACTTAGTAGATTTTTGACAGAATTGCAGCTTGATTAAAATATATCTACTATGTATTGTATTATATTTATACTCATATCAAAGTTCTATAAACTATGACGTACGAGATCCACGGCCGATTTTGTTGTAATATAATACATGTTTTTTCAGTGTATGGTATGATATATCTAATGTTTCACGAATTGTCAATGTATTTTAGTTGTTTAATTTTATTTATTTTTCTATTACGTAGATAGCTGAGTTGTCAGGTGCACGGGCTTTCCATAAATAAAAATAATGTAGTCTAATTAGTTCGATAATAATCACACTTTATATCAGCAGGTGCGGAATGATTGCTTTTCCTTTTTATAGTGATGAAAATAACCATTAGTATTTGCAGTAAACTTCAATTTAGTTTGTTATTTAAATTTACATGATTTCTCCTCCACCACCCGCCTCCTATTCACACCGGTTATGCGGAAATATACCGTGGGGTAGCGACCGTGGTTTTAAAGTGCCTTGCTTAAGTGTCCTAAAAACAGGTTTCCGATACCTTGGTTGGCGTTTATTAGAGTGCGCGTGATTCCTATTCTAACTAATAATATGCTGTTAATATAAAGCCTTATTGAGAAGAGGACTTCCCGCTCGCACTAAAATTTCGCATTTTTTTTAAGCTAGAAAATTATTCTTCCTAAAAACCACGTCGCAATGGCTAACCAGTCTGACAAACGGTAGAACTGCTTTGAGAAGCTTTACCTTTCAACCGACATATTATGGGAACACTCTTAGAGGATGTGATAGGCATTCTATATTTCGCCACATAACCAAGTAAGAAATTCTATAAAACCAAGCTGACAAGAGCTTGGAAGCAAATCCACCGTGTACGGTTAAGAACTGGAAAGTCCAGTGGTATGGAATTAATTTAGTCATCTCCACGTCCTCGCGTTTGTATGCCCTCGGTGGAGCCACCCCACCCCACTTTTTCTACCTTTACTACGCAAATAATTACAATCCCCAAAAAATTATGGATCTCTACAAAATGATGAGGGTTAGTTATTAGTCAATCAATCAATTTGCTGTGCATCTAGTCCTGTATATTTCATTAAATTGTTATGAGGATGCAGGATTTTATCTTGTGACTTCTGTCACCAAAGCGCACTTAGCTACTAATCAGCCATAAAGAAAATATGTATTGTATACCGAATAAAATATCATGGAAATAATGAATATTAATACCTAACAATCGATTGTTTTTACAAAAGTATCACAACTAAGAGAAAACTACACTGTTATGATGTGTGAAATAAGCTCTACCAATTAAATGCAATGTTAAAAAATAATATTAGTATGTATATTGATACGTCTTGATGAATTTCATTATGAAAGATATTCTCATTATGAAAGGAAATCTACTCTTGCATTTGGTCAAAGATGCTCGTAGAAAATTAATATATTATAATAAAAACGTATAATGAATATTTTTTACCAATTAATTGGCCGTGCATATTTAAAATACGTTCGCATGCACCTGTCAATATAGTGCTCGTAGTTATTTCTATTCTAGACCGACTTCGCACCCCTGACACCTTCTTAGCATGTCTACGATAATATTATTATTGATGAAGTAAACGAAACCCACGGGTGCTGGTGTCTAGAGCTGGCCGACTTGGAGAAACAATAGTGTGGGAAAAATCGGTAGAGCGGAACCGGTACTCGGTCCTCTTCGTTATATATTCAGCGTAACGTGTTGTCTTCAAGACGGGGCTATATTAAACATATTATCAAGCCATGGGCAATACGAACAAAAAAGATCACTCTTTCGTTTGTATAAACATTCTTATAATTCAATTACTGAAACTATATTTTAATACCGCTTTTACAAAATACACACGTAAGTATTTTAGTAATGGACATTGTATAAAGTTTTAATTTTAATTATTGAACATTGATCTTCTATTTAAATTATGTTTTTAATAATTAGCAAGAAAAAGTGGGGGGGGCTATTAAAATACATATTTTTTAAATTTTGGCATGTGAATATGTGTGCTGTGATTTTTAGTGATGTGTCTGTTTATGGTGTGTGTGCGATTTATATATCGTGAAGAGGATTTTTTATCTTATAATCAAATCAAGATTTTAACTGCTAGTAAATTGAAAATTTAGTCTTTCTTTTTATTACAGAAGTTCTTCGTATGAATTATTTTGGTTTCGAAAATGTCAAGATCGTAAAATTAGTAAACTTCTTTATTAATTTATTTCAGTGGACATTATTCATTAATGTAAATAAAATCGTTGTCGTATCAAACTGTTGTTCTACACATTGTATTCTCGTATACCAATCACATTCGCTAATAGTAAATATTATTCATAAGTCTGCCATTATCTTTCTAAAAAGTTACTTTTACATATCCTTTTTTTATTTTGTAAATACATTTTTAATGAATTTTTCATATAATTACCGTGTGTGATTTGATTGTTGTATGCCAAAAAAAACTCTGTTTTAGCAAGACAATTTCTTAATTAACAGAGTGTAAGAATAATACATTTGTTTTAACTAAACATAAATCCGTCATAATATTGTGTATTTAAATACTGATTTGGAACTCCTGCCTTATTTTCAGCGATTTATTATGAGCACATAGGTTACGTTATGTCCGTATATATTATATACTGAATGACCAAGCCTTCCGCGGGTTACACGAACTTCTTAATTTTTATTCATATCAGAGATGCCATGTGAACTGCCATACTCACTTGAGCACATTATTAACAGGGGTGGCTATGTTTATTTAATTAAAATATGTCAGTTAATAAAATTTAAATATCACTTCACACTTATCACATTTATGACATACATATTTATAAGCTATTTTAAATAGTTTTGGCTGATGATAATTAAATAGTAATCGAAACATGTTTCATACAAAATCGTTGAAATATATAACACGTCATAATATCGAGTAAGAATAAATTATGCATTTACAATATGGAACAAAATGTATTGACAATAATAGCTATCTCGTATCATCTTCTGTTGAGAATTTTTCATATTAACATGTTCAATAGTTCTTTGAATCATCTTGTAGTGATACAAAGAATCGATTTTATTGTTGGCAGTGCTGCATTGGCCACAAGATTAAATTACTCTTGTGGTGAAGGTAGACTCTTTTCAAGCCTGCGAAAGTAAGTCGAAGGGTAAGATGTTATTAAACAATTTACCACAAAAGTATGCTTTTTGTTCTATTTTATTATTTTTATACGAAGTTCAGATACTATTAATAACTTCGGAAAAGTCTTACCAGAACAAATGCACCTATTTTATTGCATAAGTTTTATATTTATAACACTATGGTTGAAAGAATTTATTGTATGAAGGATTTGATTATTAATCTTCACACTCATTTTTTGATCATTATTATATTTCAAAACTCTGTGTTTATTTAAATATTTAATCGATTTCATTTATGTCAAATATTGTTGAATATTACAAATTATTAACCTAAGCTGTTTACAACGTGATATACAATGCATTGATTTAAATACAATAAATATGACACGATAAGTAACAACTATATATTCAAAATAATAAAACAAATATGATCAAAAAAGTCTGCGAAAACAATGAACAGATTATATTCTGGGAATTAAAAGAAAATTAAAGTGTATTCTGAGCTTGCTTAACTTTCAATGTGCAATATACTCATAACCAAAACGACTTCATCAAATTTAGTTATTAATTTGTCACTAATGTCATGATAGTTGTTCATGTTGGAATATGAATCGATATTCCAGACTCATCTGACAACTATCAAGTGCACACTAATAGTTACATTTTTGAATGGTTGTCATATTTAAAACCGGCAGTAGTCTAATATAATGCGTATCAAGTACAGTATACCTAAGAATTACTCTAAAATATGAAGACAGATCTTCTTCCAAATTTTTGCATCAATTGGTTTATAACTATTTAACTTATGTCTAGTTCACATTTTTATGTTATTTTTTTAACTGTGATACTCCAACGTGATCAATCTCCAACGTCTTTTTCCAAATAATTCACACGCGCATTCGTTTATCAATATACTTAGCATACTTCGTCATCTTCTTTCCTTCTTTGCAGCACTAGAAACCTATAAATTACATATTATTATTTTAGCAATTTAGTAGTTTTTTTTTATAAAAAGCAAAACAACAAACATAAGTAGTGAACGGATTAATGTAAAATGTCATGTCAAATTTAAAAACCCTTTATTGGTATTTGAATAAAGTATTTTAAGCTGAATTATAATAACGATAAAATAAGATTTATTTTAGCAACGTTGTATGTCCACGTGTTTAGAAATTTGGTGTTTTATTCATCATAGTAGCCGATGCCATTGAACTAGTCACGTTTTACGGCTCTCTTCGCCTTACAAAATTAATCGCAATTTAAGTTTTTTTAGTCATAATTTTTAATTGCAATACAAGTATTAATTGCAAAGGAAATCTCACGTTTACCAAGCACTGCCAACTGCTGACAGCGGAAGTGACTGTACGAATACACATAGTGCAGTGTATTTATTTAATTTTACAAGTAAAACATTATTTCGTCGTTATTAATTGGTTTTACGCGCTGAATAATAAATTAAACGAAAAACTATCTCACATAATTCATAAAAGATTAATTAGTTTGAAAAAAAATTACAACGCCGTAGCTTCACACAACTTTGTGTTTGACTTCATTTTGTCTGGGATTAGAATGAAATTCATATTTCGTGGATTCTTAGATGCTTTATATAAGAATTATTAAGCTCCATTATTTATTTTAATATTTAAATAACTGCTAAAAATAATAATTTGTAACATTTTAAATATGTGAAATACCTGAAATAAATACGTTAGTTGTTGACTCTTTGGTTGCCTATATTACCTGAACCGATTGATTCGGTATCATCATTGAAGAAACTGTTGAATACATTGTTGGTGGGTTATATAATACTAGACAGCTAGTTGTCAGAAAATTATTTCTCTTCCATAATATTGCCGTTTCTTGAACCGCTTCATTTATGTATGTCAAACTTAAAAGGTTCGTAAAAAGCTAAAGAAAAAAAATATTTCATTATTTTATTACCTTAAATGATACACGTAACCTATGCTTTTATATTTTGTAACTATCTTTGATATATCGGCATACATTCTTATTGTAGGTCAGATTTTATATTAAAATATATCCCACATTTACGTTCAACACTGAACATGGCAAAAAATCTAATATCCCATCAATTTTTAATGTTTTGTTGCAGAACATTAAAAATTTATTACTTCTCTGAAATAGTAAATAAAAAAGATCGATATATTATTCAGATCAATCGGAACATTAACTACATTTTAAATATTTCCGCTCTGTAGGAAAAGCATGTAGATATCAATAACGTAAAGATTTTCAGTAGCTTCTGAGTAGATTATCACTCAAGCCATGTAGTTAGTTGTAATACATTAATATATGTATATTTTATATGCAAGTAACTCAAATCCATGATCTATTGCGGCAACTGACTTATGTTCAACTGTCATGGTTGTATTTTTTATCTGCTTAGTATTATACTGAGTTAGTTAGAAAGATTTCTAAAGTTTTCACGATTTACCGGCCAGTGAACGTTGAATTGACAAGAAAGAAATGTAAAGTTAAAAATTAGAAATGTGGTTCTTTAGTTCTCATGATTGTCACAATTTAAATGTGTTTCAGATTTCTTTTCCTATGTTAGAGATAGTGTGAACCTAATACTCGTATATCAATTTAGTAGCCATTTCAAAAAAAATCGGTGTCGTAAATATTTATGGCCCGCTACTGACTGCCGTATTCGAGGACATTTCTTACTATCATTAGGTATGGCGTATCATATACACCAACAGATATTTTGCTATCGGGTAATATTAATATGATGATGAATATGCATAATTTTGAATAAATAAATACGTCGATGATAATATCATGAGTGGTTATTTTTTAATAAATTAAATTGGTAAGCACGGTCTTCGAATCATGTATCGGAAGTCGTGAGCTCAAGTCCCAGACTCGCATTAAAATCAACATGTTATTGATGTGGCTGAAAACATATAATTGTCACTGTAAGACTTCGCACTGTTTGGGTACACCTATTTTAAATGCCTAGGTGCTTGTTTCGTCAATATTATTGTTTTTAAACTAGCGAATAATACATATTATTTAAAGCATTTTTAATACATTAATAGATTGAAACAATTGAAATCCATGTATTACAAACATACTTTGGTATCCAACGTACATAATATACTCGTATATGAAGGGCTGGAATTTCTACTTATCGAATATGTATGGAAATTTGAGATATGTATTTGGAAGGCTTAAGGAAGTAACTACACAGTTTGTATTGTTTATAAAAAAGATGAAATAATATAATTTTAAATATTCAATTCATTATTAATTTAGTTGTGTGACAAACCGAAAAAGCTCTCACGTTTTGGTACGGCAAAGCTTTTGAAAGCTCGCCAGTAAATATAGAATTACTTTACGTGATTTAAATATTAAATAACAAATAATGGCATAGATTTAGGGTGTATTTATTAAAATATGATTGCTATAAGTATATTTTAAAAGGAAAATTGATGAACCTATAAAAAGATGAGGAATTTTTAGGAAGATGATACATAATCTCGAAAACGTCATTAAGTCGCAAAATATACTGGCGAAATAAATTTTAACGTAATACTCAGGTCTGTTAATGACTCTTACTTTACTGCCACTCTAAAAATCCGCTTTTGTGTGTAAAAAGTCAGTATTGCGGTTTTGAATGAAATCGCGTGGGAAATTCACTTCCACTGCGTTGGTAGATGCGTGATAGATAGGTAATAACAATAAACTTTTCAAACAAAACAAAAAAAAAAAAAACATAATGGCGTCTGCAGTGCCGAAGATTTCATAATCATTAAATTGCTTTGATGTCTGCCATTAGTGTGGACACTTTCTTGAAAATGCATTTACCATTCGTGTCTGGAGTGAATATTCGAGAATTGCTCGGGCCACATCCAAATGACATGATTGGATAAACACTTGGACATTTGAAAGTAAACACGTTTATCAAATAATGCTGTTCATATACATATAATAATAATATAATAATATGGTGTTGGTAAGATACACAATATAGTTCGAAAATAAATATTAATCGGCCTAAACAGGCTACGTAATATTTAATTGCACATATTTATTTTAGTCCCCCAGTTGTCGATTGCATAAGTAAACTCACATATAAATAGTTCTCCACTAGATTTTTTGGTATCGATACAATCATAGAATTCAATTTTTCCAAATACGGGTATGCCTAATAGTATAATAAATCCCGGCAAATAATTATCTTTCAAGATACATTTTTACAATGAAGATCCTAAATTTAATTCCATGACTAACATCGCCAACAAAACTTGCAGCTTCCTATAGTGTGAATGCTTCCTATTTTAATAAAATTCTGTTAATGTTGTACTTTTTTGAGAATAGACGTGATATGACGGAAATTATTCAAAAGTTTTCCTTGGTAAATATGATAATAAATTACGCCACGAAAATTCAGCGAAATTAATCAATTATGCTACCCAGAAGCTTTCGTATGTACTGCGATATTACATTATTTGTTCAATAGTTATAAATGGTATAACATATCTACTTCATATGCAAGATATTACTTATATGACTGATAATCTACCAGAAAGATGATTTAACAGTTTTTGTAAATTATGTTTAGTGTAGAATTTTATGGCTAGAGTTTAGAGAGAGAAAAGCTTGTTGGCTAAGTAACTCAATTTAATATTATAGTTCTAAGCTTGATATCAATTTTCGCCAAGAACTCTCAGTTAATATTATTAATTTTTATAGCATTTAAATTAAGCAGAATCTTTGTTGATTTATTGACAATACAAACCATAATCTTTGTGACAAATCGTACAACTCAACAATATTTCATTCCAGTCAATTTACATTTAAAATTGTATTTTTATCTACGATATGTTTGAAATATACATTATTACAATAAATTACTTTTTCTCCGCACGATATTAATATTATGTAAAATACTACGGAGTCAAACAGAACATTCGACTCCTACGAAAACACCTCCACTATTCCGATTTTGTCAATGGTCAAACTTTTAAGATGTCCACAACAAGATGTGGGTACAATGACACAACAGCCAAAAATTAGAGGCCCGAAAACCAATGTGAGCGTAAGTACATTAGAATTGGAACTCGTGTCGTTTCCATAACCAATGTATCTGTTGGCCTCTTTTTAAAGGTCTAGGTTTTTTACAAGTTTTATGACATACTACCTCCTTATAAATATGTTCGTTGTTTATTACAATACACCAATTTTATCAATTCGTTTATTGCTGGAAGGTATTGAAGTTTTTTTTTATAATAAATAAATTAACTTATATATACTACAAGACTCATATTAATTCATTTACATTATGTTAGTTGGTAGAGCTGATTTATACTTTATAACCTAAATTGAAGATGAATATATAAAGAAGTTGTAGAAAAAAATAAATTATGTATTTCTTTATAAATAAAAACATCGTAACGTGCATTTTCGAAGTAAATATGCTCACTGAAGCATTGCTTTTCATAATTAATCATCTTCATTTAATTATCACAATGCATATTCTTTGTGAAATCACGTTTATATTTATATCTAAACATAAGACTGATACTCGCTTAATTATAATTTCGGATAAATACCCCCGGAAATTAAACTCATATCGATAGCCCCTTGTTAAAAAACACGCGTAACGACGATCAACTGTGTGTATAAATATTAACTATTTTACCCAACATAATTCAGTCTAACCAAGCATTATATTATATAAACCTAACATAACCTAATCTAACCAAATATTGCATACCATTAAGGTTACCATTAAAAGTAACACAGCAAAGACAACTTTCTTACTCCTCTGATAAAACTATTAATAAAATAATTAATTCTAAAAGTATAATATAGTGTTATTTATCTACTCTAACTGAACTTTTTTCATGTTCACGTTATTTTGCGATTTCCTCATTAAATGAAAACACAAAAGGTTTTCGAAAATATACACTTATTAATTAAACGGGTCTTTACAAATTTAAATATGTATGACCGCCCATGAAGAAATCGTGACAATGTGTTTTAAAATATTTTTCTGTCGGCATAATAAATATTATAATAATAGAAATGACAATAATTTAAATATTTTTTCATTGCACGCACGTCAGGTTTTTGTACTATGAACATTCTTGTAGAAGCTACTTTGACAGTAATTATTCTCTATCAAAATGAACACGCATTAAGCACGAAGTTACATAGCTAAATGTTTCATTATTAAATTGGACACGCGTACTAGATACGCTTCTTCATTTTTATCATACATTTTATTTTAACCAGATATATAAACAGTATTAAAGCAGCTAGAGTAATAAGTAAGTTATTCAACAAGCGGCAACTTTACAGGAAAGCTTTTTTGAGCTTTGCTAATTTTGGAATCAAAAATGGTTACAGAATTATAAAAAAAAACATTTTTTTAATGTTTTATATTTTACTTAAAGTAGCTTAATAGCAAACTTTTAATAACATCACCATTTTGATACCATTGGACATACTTGTATATTCTAACTAAAACTTGTCAGTACAACATACCGACCCCACCTTGTATACTTAACTTGATTTTGACAAAAACAAGACACGCCTTTTAAATCTCGGTTGGTACAAATATTATCTTGATTTTATAGATGACAGGAAAATGGCAAAATAAACAAATAATTGACAAGAGAGAAGCGATTTTTCAGGATTCATAATTAAGTTAGACACACAAAAGAAAGAAGTTTACTTTAAAACCCATATAAAATTAAAGTTTGTTAAAATTGATTAGTTTATTTATTGTAGCTCGTAATTACTCATGTAAATTGTGGTTGAGAAACTTCAATTCGTATTGTAAACAACATTTAGATAGCCTACAGCAAAAGTGGAATCTTTAAAACGAATAAAACTAATATCTGTCTAGTGTATTTGCATGCATAAATTTACTTTATTTTAATATGTATGTAAATCATTGCTGATCATGGTTAGTTGGAAGAGCATTTAAAAATCTTTGAAAAATCGTAAATGTTTGGTGAATATTTGGAAAGCGCCTATCGATACACTGCTTACACGGACGCTAAAACGGTTGCGTTCTTTAGGCGTCCGGTTTTTGTTGTACTCGTGCGTTTATGTTTCCTAACGAAATTAGTAATGTGAATTTAATTTTGATCGTGGGCTAAATATAAATAAGTTTCTTAGTGATGATACGCTACCCCATATCAAAATGATTTTTTACTTTAACCGTTTTTAGAAAATTATCAAGAATTTTAGCAATTAGTTAAGTTATGTAAACTGTCTCTATTCCTTAGTAAGTAAGGCTGAATTCTTCATCATTGTATTCTTCTACATCATGCGTCTAGATACAATGCAATAAAAGCGAAACACTACTCGCGAATCAAATAAGCATGAAAGTTTGCAAAGGCTATTGAAATACTGCTTACTTCAACTCTTCAGCTACTGATAAGTTGTTTGCCAAAGTCATACAGAAATAAAAGCTCTCCTCAATAAACAGTGCATATTTATTTTATTTTTCTTAGGAAAAAGTAACAAAATCTCATTTATACTCTTATCTGAAAATTTAAAAAATTTATGTAAATTACACGCATTGTCACCTGAAATTTTCTTTATTTCAGTGTGAATTTCATACTCGTCTCTGCTAAAATAGACTGCATGGATATAAAAAATTTAATTCAATTTGTTATACACAGTGTATAGTAGTAACGTGTTTACTATGAAAAATTTACACTCCTCGTAAAATATACTTACGGTATTCATGCGATGACATATAAGATTAAAATACCTCCGCGCTCGAATAACGACAAACAACTCTCATCTGACACACTATAATCGCACCTATAATGGTTAGCATAAAGAATCTATTTATAAACGTTAACAATCACTTCTTGGGACATTTCGATTTTGAAATACACGCCGTGACCTTTTCTAACTCGTTCCATCAGATTCGTGAACTATGGCTGATTGCTACGTGAGATTAACAGAATCAAAATCTTCAATACATACGTACGTTTTATATAAATATTGCGTCTTTTGATTCTTTTCAAATACGACTCATCTTCTTGTAAGAATTCTCTCTTTCTAAATAGTAATCCATAACTCATTCTGTACTATTTTTTAAATCTATTATATTTTTCAATTATGAGATCGGGATACGGCATGGACTGTAATTTGTGAGAATTTATTTTTATTTTTCTTTATCAATGAAATATAAGTATATTTTAATATAAATCGATTACCAGATCGTAGACTTTGACATTCATTTTAAAGTTGTACGTCTTTACATATATGACAAATGGTTAAATAATTATATTAAAGATTAATTGGTTATGTCGATTGCTATTCCAATTGTGACACCACTATCAAGACTTCTGTAATATCTGCTTAAAATCTGTTCACTCTTGAGTAAGATCATGTGATTATCGTTGATGCGTACGTATTAACTGACTAAAAATATGAAGCATGTTCTTAAATATATCTACGAATGAATTTATTTTTCACGAGAATTTTTACTCAATTATGTAATTGCTCAGCCCTGGGCAATCTAGTCCTGCATTTTTGATTTTTTTTAAATTTGACAGATGTAGGAATCGATCACGTATTCCTACAATGAAAGGTGCGTATGCTAACCTGCAGTGAAGAGACATTAATTATTAAATACAATGAAATTTCCAAATAAGCTGAATTACGAATACAACTTGAATGGCAGTATCCCTTTTTTATTACAAGACAAATGCATCTATTGTAAGCCCGATTATCTAAAGATTTTAGAATGCTTTGTACTCGTAAGTATTATTTTTTAAATCGGCTCAGTATGCACTTGGATACTCATTTTTTCAATACATGTTATACTTACGATATTGGTACGGGATATTAACAATAAGTGAACCTTGTTCACGAAAATTGATATGTTCCAATCGTGGGATGCACGCCTTTGAGATTATATATTACTAAATTTTGAATAACCATATTATATTTTATGAACCAGTTGCCTGAGAGAAGATAGGTGAGAAGTTATACTTCAATAATATACAACACCATTGAAATGCAGCGCTAGAGGCTTACAAGAAGTTTGAAGTCACAATTTACACCAACGCCTAGCATAGACTTTTACGAATAAACCATACGATATAAATAAAATAAAAGCTACCATAAAAAGCTCTTTTCGCATTAAAAATGCTTCGTATATAATATCCAGTACACGTTTTAGCATTGTGCGTGAATGGTAACTCTGACTATTTTGCTATATCCCTGCGCTAGGCTGCGCGATTAAAGATAAACTGTTTTTAAGGGATAAAAACTATGCAGAATATTGTTGTGAAAAAAACTGTGAAGATCTATTTCCTAATGGTATACTAGATTAAATATAGTATAGCGGTATTTAAGAATTGTCTAGATATTAGCACTGTTCGAGTTAAGTATAAATATTATATTTGTGTATCCATCAACATCTAAAAGCAACTTACTAAAAACTACGGATGATTATATATAATAATATGAGAAAAATATATGATAATTGAGGAGGGTGTTTCTAAGAGACTATTTTGAAGACGTATTTTTGTATAAAATAATCACATAACATGTTAATTTTTGTTTACAATATTACAATTGTTTTTTCCGCTGGTTTGCATACTAAATGGTTGTTTTATGCAAAAAATACTTGTTGAAAATCTTTTCTTTCACATGTTGCCATATTGGAATAAGTTTACTTTGGAAATAGCCTCCTAAATTATATGTTTGAACTTAAACGTTTCAAAAACTCTGCTTCGTAAAATAATTAGTACCATCGAGTCACAGAAGTTTGTGAGCATCCATTCTGATATGTCTTCAAATTACAGAGACTCATATAATCCATATCTGTAGAGAACATCTTTGCACTGCGTGTTTTGAAATGCTATACTTTCGGAGCAACCACGGTAAAAAAATTGGCGTTTTGTTCGCATGCAGCCAGAATACGCTGAAAGTCACAACTCAATGGTAAATAATTATCCAATTATAACATCTTGGAGTACAAAAGTTATGGCAGTGCAAAAATTTAAATTGATTTTGAGTTAGAAGTATTTTTTTCACCTGTACATGAACTATATTATGTACTTATTAGATACTAATTCTTAATGATCAAAAAAGAATCGAATTATTGTATTTTATTAATATAATTTAGAATCTAATCATTTAAGAGTAACAAAAAAATAATATGGTAATCCATTATAGCAACTAGTAAACAGAGCTTTTTATTAATTTATTATTTACTTCGTCGACAAAAAAGTTGTTATGTTTTGAAAACTCTAAACGCTTTTAAGTTTTTTTCTAATCTTACTACGTGATGTGTTAATCGTTAGGCTTTTAGCATTATTTTTAATGCACCTTAACTTTAATGGCCACAGTCACAAAAAATACCATCAAGAACGATTGTGTTGACATAAAGACCCTTAAATGTTACATTAGATGGTCAAACGAGAGCGTTTAGCTTGAAGAGCACCTTCTAATGTAACATAAACGTAAAGTTCTTTACGACGGATACGCACAGTCACGGCAATTTTCCACTTAATTGAAAGTATGTACTTCGAGTCTGTCTGGAAGTTCTAGCGCGTGCCCGCCATCTTGGCTCCATCTGGTGACCTCTTCGCATCATTGCAGCTAATTCCTCTTACTTAGCGATAGGTAAGCTGTCGTAATGCATCCGATGTTATGATATAAAAATAAAATAAAGAATACAGTATTTTAAAAATTAAATCAAAGTAAATCGAATCATAAATATATCTATATATTATTCATAAGTTCAGTTTGTAGTATATATTCCCACATTCGGTTAGATTTAAAAAAAAATTCAAAGATATAGGACTAAATTTAATAAATAATGAATTGAGCAATTAATTGACAGTCGATTCTCGTGAAAAACAATCTGTAGAATGAAATGCTCACGTCTCGAGATTAATAGATAGATAATAAATAAAGATTCACATCGTGGAGATGTATATACCTCACATTCGGGGAAAATAGGGTTAATATATTATAGGAAAAGAACGTACTAATTTATTGTGAAAATAATTTTATGGCAACTTATAGGCAGTAAATATAATTTAGTACCGAAGCCTCTATTAGCAAGCGAAAACAGATCCAGAATTAAGAAGATGAAACTTATTTTCATAAATTTTGCACATTTACATAAATCAATTCCATTTATTTACTAATATTTTAAAAGCTCTGAATTGGTCCAGATAATTGAATTCAATAGGTCAAATGTTTCCATAAAATATCTTCCTGGCTACCAATGTGTATTATATCTTATATGGAGCATATTAGACTTACATTATACGGTAGAATTTCAATCATAGACAGTAAATTTGATTATATACTCGTATTATTACATATAACACTGTAAGAATACATTATTTATAATTCGACAGCTATGACAGCACTTAGAATAGTGAGAGCTGTGGTGTGTAGACCAAAATAAAAAAGAAATAGAGCCTCTTTAGACTTTTGGTGTTTATGAAAAGAAAATCAACGCTTATTGTTCCAGTAAATTACCAACGACAAGTTAAAAACGTCTGTATAGAGCTTAAATCAAACTAAACATCCGGTAATTAATATCGATGCCGCTTCATTGATTGTATTTAAAGAAGTAATAACTTCGATTTAAGATATTTTTCTACCATTTAATTTATCATTTTCTTTAAATTATTTATTGATTACAAGCCCTACTCAGTTGTTAAGAGTGCGCGCTTCGGAACTGGAGCTAGCATGCTAGAATCCTGTGGCTTATATATTTTTTAAACTGAACAATGTATTGTGGACCCATCCATATGCTCGAATTTGGAGCAGACGTAGTTTTTTAATATGCATTTTGTAATACAATAGGTGTTTATTTAGTATTTATTATGGTTGGAATTCGTTCAGACTAGTTTAAATGTGATGAACATATTTTTAACGTCCAGGTAAAATGGTAGAAACAAATTTCATTTTAATAAATAACCTTCCGAGTTTGTTTGTCTAAATTATAGCAAAAGTTATGCATATTGTGAAGTAATTCATATGCTACACGCTTGGAGCAAACATGGTTTAAAAATTAACGATGAAGTTATAATATAGATCAATGATTATTGCCTCAGCTTTTGACTTTTATGAATATTTTACAATCTTTATCAATAAATCTGGCAGATAAATAACCATTTCATATTAAACATTAGAAATCTGCATCTTCATCGAACTTAAATTCGCTTTTTCCTCTTGTGTGTTGTTTTATAAAGATTAGTTGTTAGCCGTTTGCTTGGGCCTAAAATACATATATCGAAAAAGCTGAATGCAAAATTTTCAGCCAACTTGATTTGAGGCCCTGATCCAATAATT
The DNA here is from genome assembly GCA_022683975.1 of Rhyacophila evoluta. Classification (NCBI taxonomy): domain Eukaryota; kingdom Metazoa; phylum Arthropoda; class Insecta; order Trichoptera; family Rhyacophilidae; genus Rhyacophila; species Rhyacophila evoluta. The sequence goes on from JAGVSQ010000967.1 coordinate 29,932, forward strand.
GGAAACAACGTGCTAACTTATTGCGTGTTAATAATTGTGAAATGATTGAATTAATACAAAGCCTTATAAATTCAATATATCACTCAGCAGTGGGTAGGTATTTTGATTAAACATTTGAATGAAGCGAAAAAATCTACAAATATCTTTATACTTTTTTAAAGCTAGTAGAAAAAGGTGGTTTCTTAGAACACGCTATCTTTTAATTGAGTTTTTTTGTCATACAAAACTTGTTTCTTGTATGGTTATAGCATGGAAAAAAATAAACAAAACGTATTTGCAAGTCACTTCAAATACTTCAGCCATTGTTTAAGCATCACTCCACTACTGTCTCGACTATATAGAGACTAAATATACAAGCATCCACTGAGGTTCTCAATATTTACTCATAAATCTCAAAGCCACTTCATCGCTTTGTTTTATTTGCTTCCTTACCTTATAGTATAAAAGTTTACGCTTTCAAGTACTAGTTGTATTCATTTATAAGGCAAATATTAAAAAATATATTCTTATACTTGTTTTATGGCGTTTTTGAATTCATTTAATGTTTAATATTTTATTTTAAATATTTACGTGTTTTTACCCATTTTAATTATTACAATGTAAAAGATAATATATTGGCATCAATAAAGGATTATTTCTGATTCTATTTTATTGTCTCGACAAAATTTAAAATTACTTTTTTCATTGATAACTTGACGACATCAGGACAAACGAAAACAAAAAATATATTCGACATAAAATTAATAATTATACTGCCTTTGGAGTTTGAGCTCTTCTTATATCTTATCTTCTTATAACTTGAGATCGTAAATAATAATTTCATTTATACTATTAAAATAAGATCTTATTTAAATATTTATGATTTTTTTAACAGTTTAAGTAACAAAATACAAATAACGGATCGAGTAGCCACTATTTGTCGCAGGAGTCGGTGCAATGGTGGACCAAGTGTACTCGTAAGAATCTTAAACTGAACTGCCCCTTCTTCAACTGTTGTAAAATCGAAGAAATACAGTATGTTCTTAATATATGACAGCCCTTAAGTTCTTACCAATTTCTTAACAAAAATTTACCAAAAAAATGGACTTCGGTAATTCAATCTCAGCACTAAATAGGTATTTTTTACTATCCTAACTTTTACTTCTTGGAAGACTCCTGTTTTAATATATGGCACATCCGTTCAATCATTAAATTTGTCTTACAGCACGCCATCAATTAAAGCAATAAGTTAGCTCTCATTTATGAAACAAAAAAACATCTTATCTTGCATATCGTTACGTATTATTTATGTATGCCAATTTTAGTGATAGTGAAGACACCTTGATATACGACGGTGAGAGAGAATTGATTTGGGCAAAGTTTGACTTCCTCGTTCCTCATATGTCTTCCATTTTGTTTATTCCGAAAACCTGCTTCGCCGGAGGCTGTATGCGCCGTTTTAAGACTCGTCAGTCTCTCATCTCAACAGCTAGGATATATTATATTACTCGTACTTACAAAGTATCTAGTCGTAATTTATGAGTGTCATTCAAATATTATTGAGTATACAATCGATAGGCTTTTTTATGTATTTAATATATGCAAAGCTTTCAAATTTATCAATGCGATACTTGTCAAACTTGTATTTATTGAAAATAATTTAATTTGTGTGTAATTTATAATTCATAAATGTGTATAAAAATTATTTCAACTCTCAATCGAATACTGGTTTGAGGATTTGGGATTAAATACATTAAGTGGATGTTATTATTGATATAAATTTTAAATATAAAAAAGATTTTAGTATACAAACATCAAGTAAGTGATAACAAATGTCTTTCATTATATAATGTTGTTTTCGTATTTTCAAATATATTGTAAAATATGATACAATAATATTATGTATATGGGTAGACAGCATTTTTTAAATGGCTTGTTTAATAATCACTTCAACGTCATACAGATATCATAACATACTTTTAAAAGGGTTGGTTATGAGGTGTTTATTTAATTCATTGGATCTGTATTCTATACCCAAATATAAATAAAATTATGTTTGAATTCTGAAACACCAACGGAGTTAGAGACAATGGCCCATGATTCAAAACGATTCGCAAATTCGTTATTTAATACATAGAAATTACCAAAAATGTTATAATAATGTCGCTTGTTTATATTATTAAAATTTTCCATCTCATTACCAGAAAAAACATCCTTATTTCGATGGACCCAAATAAGTTTTATTTGTAAGTTGAATTAGACAATCTATCGAAGTCCGTTCGATTTTTGGTGAAAGCAATCAGATATAACGAGCTTTTTTCTATGAATAATATTTTCTCGTTTTTAAAAAAAAATCTGGCGACTATAGTGAGTAAAAAAGTAATTTTCACATATATATTAGACATATTCATGATCAGAGGAAGTTTTTATATTCATGCCTAACCAACTTTTATGTAGGTATTTTTGTGATACTGTTGTGGGGCAGATTTTTGCGTTTCATGTTAATCACGCTATGTTATACGTCGAAAAGAGCCTAATAGCATGACGGGAATTGGTTCGAGTAAAATGGTTGACTTTAAAAATTCAATTGTTTAAATAAATCACTTTTTTATAGTATATATACACTGTTAATTTTGAACTTAAGATACTTCCATATTGTTCGGCGATTCGGGAAACTTCGTCCGAATTGGAATATCACGTTAACCTTTTTGTTGATGTTTGTTTATTAATTATTAAATCTAAATTAGAGTGAATTACTCAATATAAGCAGGGTTTTAATAAT
>JAGVSQ010000968.1:0-32684 GCA_022683975.1 Rhyacophila evoluta
ATTTGCACACTCGCCTCTTTTTTTCTTGCACACATCAGTTGATGCCCCGCACACACAACGAAAATTTTAGAGGGAAAGTTGGTGAGGAGGCGCGATGTTTTTTGAATTACACGACCTTCTACGTTATGAACGAATTTACAAATCACAAAATAGGGCAGGGAGAGTCCTTATCAAACTAACCGAGAAACCAGAACTAGTATGTGAAAAATATTTTCGGCGCGCGAGAGGGGCGCCATTTTAAAGATTTGCATAATACTAAGAAAGTTTCGGTTTCTCGTGTTTACAATATTAAAAAAAATAAGGATCGTGACTGTTTCATATTCTTGATGAATTAAATGAATACATTGTTTTGAATACTTTCGGCAATTTGGTAATAATACAATGTCAAATTGTAACAAAAATATAAGAAATCTTTATGCAAGAATTTTGTACTTCGTCGACGTTATTATTCGACCTTTATAAGAAGCAAAAGGAAGTGCGTACCTTCTTGCATAAGTTCAACTTTTAAGGTCATTTTTTATCGGAGGCAAAAAAGGCCAATTTTATTACGCATAGATTGTAAAAACGTCTCATACTAATGGATTTATAACGAGGTACATAGGAAAATTATTCCTTTGTTTATCAAAACGATACACGTGCTTCCGATAATTTTATACATTCATTTTTATAAGTAAGCCTACAAAATAATAAACTTTGTTTCGTATGCAACATGTGTGAAAATAAACTCAGTCTATCGATGTTGTATTTCATAATTTATAATCAGCTAGTTTTTATTATTCCTTGTATTATGGAATAAGAATTATTATTATATCTTACTAAAATCCATGTAACTTCAGATCGAAATGGAAATTGAAGCTTGTATTGAAATGTTCCCGACAAAAAGATCCATTTCAGCAAGAATGGAGTGAAGTCGTGTTGTTGAAAAATACGCTACCTACGCTACCGGGGAGATTAACATTAGGCTGATCAAAGAAATACTCGTTGCCATTGACACAGGCCAGCCAAAATCTCTTAAATTCATTGTATTGTTTTGCATCAAGTTTTCATATAAGATACATACGAATATTATATTGATAAGTCAGAGGCCATTATTTTTCCGCTTTATATCGCTTGGGTGGTAATGGATCATTCAATTGCGATCGACTATTTCGTCTTCAAACGTTTATGCTCTACTGATTGCGAAGTAAAAACATCTATACTGTATTATATATGTGATTTATTATAAATATACTTTCTAACGGTCACAGGTTCATTTGTTTATTCGAATTCACGGCGTGAAATAGATTTATTAAATAATGTATTAATGTTAAACTAATGTCATTTAAATTTATAGATTCGATGAAAAATCCAAGTATTTCGATGAATTGTCGATGACACCTCGAGATTCTTATCGATCGATCAAATTAAGGCACTTAAAGCAGTTAACCCTTGAACTTATCGATAAAACAACGAATGAGTACGAGAAAAATATGCAAATTTTTAACTGGAAAATAATCACCTAGCATTCTAGAAGAGAGCAAACGTAGGTTTCGATATAACTGTGTTCTCCCAGACAAAACTGCCGGGTTTTTATGAATGCATAACCTTTAGAAAATTGGTAGATATTATAATTATACTGATAAGAGCTTATGTCAACTATAAATTCTCACCATATATTTAAAAAAACATAAAAAATCAATGCAGTCATAGCTTTGGCAGTTAAATATAATAATAGTATTTCTTAACAGCAAAAAGGCTGCGATTTGTAGTTGAATTTTGCACGGTGTCCGGCAAAATTTGCGAGAAAATGTGCAAAAAAAAATGAAATAATATTTTATCATCTCTCATTAAATTTACAAACGACTTAAATCACAACCCGGTTATTTTATATAGAAAAGCAAGATTACGTAGGACTCACATATGAGTTCACGGCCTTAACCAATGTTCTATCAAGACTCGTATCCGAGGCTACTGCCGTTGAGCTGTTAAATTACGCGAATATGAACATACTATTTTAAATCAGAATTCAAATTAAAATCGGCCATGGTCCAATCTGCCGAACGTATGTTCTTATATGGTAACTTGGTTTTCTTAACGTTTGTTTGGTCAGAAGGTTTCGTGACAAGATCTTATTCGACCGGTGGGTTTGAGTACATTTGTTAGACATGAGACATGACCCGTTCACCAGAGTCGTGCGACTTTGAAGACCTGATCAATAAAGGGTTCAACAACATCGCTATCTTTCACTGATCCAAATATTACAGAATTTGTTGTTGGCATAGAGAAAAACAATCAACCCGTCTCACTTTCTGTATACACAGTATTTGCTAAGCCTAAATTAGACCGATCCTCGCTTATTTATATCATTCAGCTGAATTCCACCAAAAATGTTGATACAACACACAATTAACATGTAATTAAACAACGCCTTTTATTATCTGATGTCTTTCCGCACAGGTAGAATCCATTGTGGCATACATTAGTGCAGCATTATGCTCGTCAAATGAATGATCTCTCGTATCAATGGAAAATATATGGCGATGTACCGAGCCCATTAGGCGATTGTAAACAAACACTGTTGCATTGTTTGAATAGAATCGACGTCAAAATTCACAATTGACTACCCGAAAATAATATAATGCATTTGAATCAAACGTATATATCTATTCCACAATGCATACATTTAGATTTGTCAATCGTGATGAATGCATAATAGACATATAAAGGTGTAAAGGATTTATAGAATTATTGCTTTCATCGTATTGCCATATTATTAGTTTTATATAAATAGCAATATTTAAATATGTAAATATTCATATTCATATCAAAGATTTTTAATATTTCTCAGCGTTCAGCTAGATGCTTGTATATTTTGATTGTTTTGAAGTTGTTTTCGTGTTAATACTCCTGATTGTTAACTTCTTCGTTACATGTCAATAGTCTTATCAGATGTTACCGTTAAACAGATATATTGTCGCGTTTCTGATATCTGTCTCGCCAGTTTGAATTCTGTAGCCTAAAGTGAAATTAACATATATTTTAATATTTGTATATTCAGATCCAGAGGGTAAGCCGGAAATATTATGTGGTGGAATAATTACATGGATGTAAATTATAATACAACATACATACAAGATATGGAAATATATAATATGCCTGATTCAGAGTCGAAACAGTCATGTCCCTTAAGACTAAATAAGCCAAAATATATAATACTTATACCACATCCATTCTTAAAACATATTTATCGTTTATATCTAATCTTGTTTATTTTTTTGTTTTAGGTAAGTTCGACAACTATTATTTCCTGCGATATTTCAATCCTGGGTAAGAATTTTTTTTAGCTTACACCGATGCCATAAATTGAACGAATAATATTCACCAATAATAATTAATCATTACATTGTACACTTATTCCCCCTTCCGTATAATACGTATATTGAGACGTAACCAACGTGGCACTTCCTTCAAAGTGCCGTAGTGTCTCAAGAGTAGTTTACCAAGAACTCGATTGGTGTGCACTATATTTCTAATATTTTTTTAACCAATAAAAGTATTAAATTCTTCGCAAGTAACGGAATTTACTGAATAAGGAATGTTTATGTTTAGCAGTATTTTAAAGTAAAGAGTGGCTGCATGGTTTGTATTTTTTATAAGCTTTTATTTATGTTGTCGTTGCGAACGAAGTCATACCACCGAATCACCAGATTTCGCCACAGTCATCTACATATTTGTTTTCAGAGCTCAGTATACGGTTGCTTTTGATCTTTGGGTCGTAATAAAACATCGGTATAACGAAATTTTTCATATGCTTTCACGAACTTCGTTGTAATGAAATTTTACTCGTAATAATCGACAAGCCTTTGAGAATAGTGACATTCATTTTCGATCAGTGAAACAATATTTTTTTCAAACCCATAAACCACAAAACTATAGATATTATTTTTAATGTTTCGCTTAGGCATATGTGTGATCGATAACATATTGTCGAGTGGCTACACTCAATTCCAGTCACACGTATTTTTAAATATACAGACTTTAATTTTCTGTATAGGGTGACGTGTAGTGGGTTTAAAATGTCAAAAATACTTTATTCTGTCCCCTAGTTTATTTCTTCATGCGATGACGTTATTTTTAACGCATTTTAAGATGACTCGACAATACTAGTTATTATAATGTGGATGGAAAATATTATGTTCATCTTGTATTATCACTTCGTTGAAGAACCGTAATGTCACGGTTCAAAAACCTCGAGTGTTCCGTCCTTAAATGTATCCTAAAATTAATTGGTTGATATGAGATTCCCTCATACAAAGATCTACGCAGGGCCGTGCCGTGCGAATGTCTATATTGTGCATCGCACAAGCGCGCCTTAATGTAATGTGCGCCTTTTTATAAGATCAATGAAATAGATTACCTAGTAATTTAAGTACGATGATATTTACATAACGAACACAAATATACTATACAAATATAGAATAATTATTCAAAATACTTCGAAAAGGGGCTAGAAAGTCAGTGAAAATGTATAAATAGATAGTTTAAAAAACTTATTCTACAAGGGCACCTCCTATCTACGGCACAGCACTGGATTGCAGTTATTTACCCATAACGTTTCTGGAATATAAATAGTAATATGCAGTTTTAAGTATTTCCTCTGTTATTTTGAATTTTCAGTAATTTTGTCAGTAAAAATTTTCATTTTGAAATTGTCGCATCGTTAAATATTTTCTTTACCTTTTCCGCTTTGAAATTGGAGCATACAAATGTCAACCGTGTGAAGATGCCCACTCCATACATGATGAAATATATAAATGCCTACATCTTATTTTGGATACCAATGGATTGAACGATTCACCGAAGATCAAAGAATCTGCCAAAAAAGTCTTTAAAATGTAGAAAACTATATAATGTGCTTCCCTTCAGAAGTGGTTATCTCCCACGTATGTGACATTTAAAAATATCGGAAAATGCAGAACAGGATGCTCATTGGGTTGAGCAGTTATCTGACAATCAATTATCGCGAAAAATAATATGTCAAGAAATCTCTTCACACTGCGGAGATCCATATGCTCCACTTTCAGACTGTAAATGGTAAAAAGAAATTAAAACTATCACACTAAAACGATGAATATTGATACTCGATTGATTCTCACAAGCGTTAGTTAATACTTACTTTTCTACTTTTGAGATTTTTAAAGTAACATCGTCTTGAAATTCTTAGTATATTCTTTCAAATCAACTGTAAGTCAATTGAATTGATGGCCGTCATGTAGAATCTGCTATTTCTTTTTGTTTGATGGACCAAGATGCCATTGCTCGTCTCGCATCATGGAAGATTGAAGAGCAAACTTTTTATAACCAGTCTTCGAATATTTACTAGAGTTTAGATATAAAATATACATCATTTTAGTTATACTATTGTATATATTATTTAAGGCTTAGCAGTTGGTCAAATACTAATGCAACAATAATAAACCTATAATATGTATCAGACTACCAACAGACTAAAAAACCTACAGCTGTGTTATTAGAACTCGTAATCTCCAGCTCCAAAGCGCGTACGGTAGCCTCTTGTTCACACTAAGCTTGGGGACACTAAAATGTATAATTAACTCATATTTTGATTGATGTATTTTTATACATCTAATGGATGTGCGCGTTTTGGTGCCGAAATTGCCGATTCATAATCTGCAGTCGCATAAAGATTATTAAAACTCCGTGTTGCGGGATCAAATGAGTTGGGCGATTGGGTGACTACGAATTCTCGTAGAAAATAACGTATCGTCATAAAAAACGTAATTTTGCATATTATAGGGCCGTTTCAACAAAAGATCGTAAATGCTAAACTATATGACGGTTACGATGTTTTGCTTCGTCGATTTTTCACGAAATTTAAAGCATAAATGAAAAATTTGTTATGACTGGCTACTGCGTACCTTGCGATCCTTTACCAGTCCATGCGGATATCAATTTTGAACTGATTTGATTCTTCTTTGGATTCAGCATCATATTATAAAATAACATAAATTGATTATCATAAAGTTTAATATGTTGCCAGTTTAAAAAATAAACTAGTCTTTGCGGTTGTCAATTTATTGATATTGTTTATTTTTATACATATCCGTCTAATCTGCCAATTTGAATGTTTATTTTATAACTGCATGTCAAAATATTTTAAATCTTTCGTTCTTAACTTAACCATAGAGAACATGGTTTCTGAATGTATGCACATGTCTGGGCGCCTGCTAGGAATGCATTATACACACATCTTAACTCAACGCGTTTACATACCGAGTAAATTTCATGAAGTCAAACATAATGCAATATTCAGTCAGTTGTTAAAGTTTTGCTATCGTATTATAATGTTTTGATATAACGAGGATAAAAATACTTTGTGTGGTAAACAATTCGAATCCTTATTCATAAATCAGCGCACATGTTCACATTAAAAAACGGAAACATATGGTAATACAACAAACAAATAATATGCATTGTGTTAATCAAGGCAAAGCATAATCGACTATTTTTTCTCATAATCTATTATGGAAGCAAAAAAAGTAAAATCTTGATGATTTACAATAAAATCAACAATACCCACTATTTTCTTTTAAGAATTCAAAACCTCTATTACTTGTAATTTAAATACTAAAGCTCGAGGAATTTATTTTTTCTCTAGACTTCTAGACGTAGATTATATTAAAATTACTCACCATCTCTATACTGTATGTTCAATACAATTAGAACTTAACAACTCAACGTTGCTGATAGAGAATAGTATTGTTAACTGTACATAAAATAAAATATACTTTATTTTATCATTACAAAATTTATAATTTTAAAGAAATAATACAACCGTTTTGATGCTGTTTATAAAACAAAATTTGTTTGCATTGTCTTTTAATGTTTTATTACTAACCTGATAAAAAAATATTTGTGTGAATATAAAAAATACGAAAAAACGTATTTAAATTTCTACATAATGATTTTATACAATGTATGCATTAAATATATTATTGTAAATAATAATTCATTAATATATTTATATTTCACTTCGTGATGTAAATGTTTCGGTTGATGCTTTTGGGTTCTGTTGTTTGCAGCGGGCATCGCATTACAAATTCTGACCATATGGTCAGGAATAAAAGAGGTACCGTGTGGTACTTTGCTGGTTGTACTCACTCCGTGTATAAGGTACGATGAGTTACCTATATTTTCTTGGGCATTTTTATGTGTGCACCTACCTCCGGTGTCCGGCTTCACTCATAAATAGTTTAAAGAGAAAAGTTACATCCAAATAATGCCCACCTACTAATCACACATTCAGAACGACATCATCCGCTGCATTAGAATGTGCAATGAAATGAGTCTATATCGGGAAAATGTGAACGAAGAAAATCATACATCCCGTCTACTAAAGTCGATTTCCCCCGGCTTACCCTCCTGTACCGCACCCGATCTTGCGTATACTGTTACGTAACGAAAGTGAAGTCATTTAAACAACCTCAATACATAGTGCTTCTTAGAATAAAATAGTCAATAACATAAATACTGATATTCTTCACTCGGACATATTCAATAATTTAGTAGTAAATTTTTAAATATACATTGATAATTATATTATATTTTTACTTATTACTATATGACAATACATACGTATAAAGATTGTGGTTGAGAATTCTCTAGACGAGATTTCTCGAGAAATTTTGCATTTTTCTGATTTATTTCCCGAGAATTTTTTTATGAGAATCTTGAAAATGTCGAAAAGTTTAGTCTTGTATTATTTCAATATTAAATTTTGAGTGACCAAAAAATGAATGTAGGATTTTCCTGCTGGAAATTCTCGAAATTTCTCGAGAATATTACAACAAGCAAATAACATTCTCTAATTCTCATGATTTATATAATTGTCAAAAAAATAGATTTCTTAATCTGGAGAATTTAAAAATGTCGAGAATTCGCAATCATTACCTACTTAGTTAAATTTTCAACTTGTAATATCTTAATTATGTTTACATAAAATTTTAAAATAGCATATGTATAATACAAATATTATATCCGCTCCGAATGTGGAGATGTATATATCTCAACAGTGTAATGAAAACCACTCCAGAAACGGAGTATATGGATCTTCGCATTGTCAAGAATTATTTTTTTCTCCTCCTTCTGTAAAATTTGTTCTGTGTTAGTTGCGTCCTTTTTCCTTTCTACAGTCGACGTATAATATTTATGTGAACATCTGTGTATACATGTTTCAATACCGCCGGGAACAGATGGTTAAACTATAAGAGAAACAGTGCGTCTAGATGAAAAGAGATCTCGTTAATTTTTTAAATAACGTAAAGCCATTAAACAGCCATAAGTATCCCTATAGTTTACATGGTACTTAATATTTACACAATCGATAGGCGTGTGTGAAACATATTTTCCTCGACAACATTGCGACGTGTTACAATGTCTCTTTGATTAAGTCCTCAAATTATCAAACTTAAAATATGCATTTATTAACGTTAATAAATTACCATTTCCGCTGTGACACGTGTTATTATATGTTATTATAAAATGGCGCCACTTACAAAGGGTTGCCAGGCTGGACCCATATAAATGTTTTTTGTGTCATTCTGCATGTTGGGTATCGATAGTAAATTTGTCCTTAAAAAGTTAAATAATAAACAGATTCGGAGAAAAATATTATGCAATAGGAGTCCATTTGTGCTAAATATTCAGGAGCAAAAAAAACATTGCTGAGTTTGTATATTACTGCATGGAGTTGGCTGGCGTATGCAAGTTATAATATTTTACGTATTTCAAGTTTTTTTGTGTGAATATTGTGCGTTCTGTGTGCGATAGAATTATAAAGTTAAATAAAATGGCATCCATATAATCTTTATTTATTTATGACAAGATCTGAACAAATAATCTGTATGTCACTCAATCTATACGTTTAATAGACGATCATGTTAGATGTCTGAATATATGAATGGAAAATATGATATACATAATTTGGATCGAAAAGTGATCGAAAAAAATTTACTCCTATATTCGCTTTCAGTTTGTGTCGAGACAAAGTTCTGTAAGCTTTTATTGTTTGTGTAAAAAAAACCAAAATGTGACCAAAATTTTAGAAATGTATCTTTTGGGAACCCTGATTTCATGTTGAGTGGAATAATACATTTTAAAATAAGTAGACTAGAGTGCATTGTTCGGTTCGGAAATGGTTGTCATATAAATGAGAGGAGCAGTAGGTTATCATTTCTACCCCGTTAAACCCGCAACATCATACATATTGTATAAATAAAGGGATAATACAAATCATATTATGATGGCGCACATTTTTTACGGCCAATTATTATTGTAAGCAATTATTGCCCGAGTATTATGTTAATGAAAATCTAATGAAAATCAAAGTATTTCATGTGTTACGAAATGAGTAAATAAGTAAACTGTATAGGTGATGTTAGTGTAGTGGCATGTTATCAGATTGTGTGATTCACGTGAAATATCATTCTATTTTATCAGCTATATTCTTTAATACCTAATCATTTAGCAGAGATTGATAAGTTCAAAATCGTTAGCTTTATGAAGTATTCAGCGATTTTATGATTTCTTCAATATGTATCAAGTGTTTAAATACAATTTTTTTTTTTGTAAGATAAAAATATTTGTAGTTTTTCTCACCGTGTTCGTCAATATGTTTTATTTATACTCAATATATACTGTGTATAAACAATAGTTTGTAATCATGCTGTATTATAAATCGACTTTGGAAAGAAAAAAGAACGTAATTCTTAATTTTTCAAAACAGATTTTATTTGATAATCAGAATGTATTCAACATAATACACGTTCTATCAAAAGGATATAGGCTGATAATGCCGAATTAGTGTTTAAATTTAGCTTTTAAGTTTGAGAAAAGAATTGCCTGTGAAATTAGTGACCAGGAAATAGAGCTTCTAATTAATTTTATTGGTTTTTTAAAAATAACTTATTAAATTAATATCAAATTGAGTAAATAAAACACGTGTTTTAGTATTCATGCACTAGAAGGTTTTACTATGTGGTATTTTGAGTTTGGCTCAATATCATCAAATAAACGTTTTTTGTGCCTCCTGTAAAATTTGTTCAATGTGGGTGCCTCTTTTTTTATAAGCTTTTATTCCTTTCTACAGTCGATATGCATTCGGTTATTGTTTGTTCTCCAATTGGTTGCGATATACGTGATTTATGTAATAATATTGTAGGACGACATTGTTTATTTTGTTCGATCACTTTCCCAAATTTTCATATTTTTACGTGTTAACTGTGGAATATTGTAATTATTTTATAATAAAATGCAATATCTCTCAGTTAAATGATTAAACCACTATCAATTTGATTCATACTAAGCAATTCAGCAAATATCGTTTCTAAATTTGACTCTCCGGTTACAATTTTGTAAAGTCATGTAGTTTTGGTGTTCCAGGCTGTATATTTAAATCTTTAAGTTACACAGTATTATAAAATTTAAAAATGCAGAACTACATGCCCAATAAATTGAAAACAATCTTTAAAATTCTACATTTTAAAGGTCCATATACATTGAAAAATTCTTAAGTATGCTAATATGTTTTCTAATTAATTCAATTAAGAGTGTTTTAAAATTTTAAAAGTTTTCATAAGATAACATGGACGCTGCCGAATGGTTATTTTATAGTGTCTATTTATACAAACGACTTTGAAATTTATTTGTTTTGTATATGCGATGAAATAAAGATTAAAATTACATTAAAACGTACGGTATAATATAATATAGTAAAAACACGACGGACAGGAGAAGTGAGGAGAGCAGATCACTTTTTACATGTAAAAATAATTTTATTTCTTCAAAAAATAAGCCTTACCGCATAAATTTATTGAATATCAACGATTTATTACATAAAATCATCCATGGAAAATAACAAATCGAAAATAATATAATTAGTAGTAAGAAAATTGATGTAATAGTTAATTTTTAACATACGTAGTGTTTACTCATACAACATGTACAGGGTACGCTAATACTCTGTGAACCAGGCGAAACAATTTATTCACTGTGTAAGTTATATCAAAAGGGTAATTGAAAGAACGTTCCTCTGCTGAGACGATAACAAGTCGACGTGAAATTGCCGAAACCAGATGGTTTATCCAGTGCAACCTTAACCTTCAGGTCGTGACCCTCGCTCAGGTCATCAAGCGATTCTGCTTATCAGATTTCAGTCAACAATACGCTTACTATGAAATTACCATTCGTCAGATTTATTAACATTATTTATTTATTTGGTTTCTTAAATTAATATTTCTAGGGTTTTGTTATAGTATACGTTCATAATAACAAAGCCAACATGGGAACACCTGTTATGTAAACTTCTATGTGAATATACAATATCTATGGCCTAATGATAAAATTCTAGAAGTGGCAATGTCACATGTATTATATCATATGCTAGATTCAAAAACCGGCTTTGCCTGGGATAGATTTCAACTAAAATTTCATTAAAATTAATTTTCTTCATTCCGTTATTTCAATATTTGACTGAATATAATATTTTAATCTCTTTTATTAATTAATTTAGAAGTGACAGTTCTGGTAAAGTGTAAAAATTTATGTTGCTAGTATTTTTCTTTCATGGTAACGCAGTTGGTAGCGGATGTGCCTAGCAATCCGATCAATGCGGGTTCAATTCCTACATCTACTGGATTTTTAGAAATCTAAAAATGCAGTATCGGATGCCTATTGTGTTGACCAATTATTGTCTGACAAGAAATTATCGTGGAAAATAATCTGTTAATGACATGTCTCCACACTGCGCTGATCCGTATATTATACTCCATTTTCGGAACGGACATCTTCACATTGTGTAGATTTAGCCTACCTAGTGGAGCCTCCACTTTTGGAGTGGAATGTGTCGGATTTAAAAAATCCAAAAAATGCAAGACTGGATGTTATTTGGGTTGAGCAATTGTATGACAAACAATTCTCGTGAAAAATAATCTGTCAAGACGTCTTCACATTCCAGTATCCACATACATACTCCACTTTCCCAGCAAACATGGTATACAAATAATGTTGTAACAGATTTACCTTCAACGTAATTTAATTACCACATAGATTAATATAAGTACTCTTTCCAAAAACTAATATTTTCTATAATATTATGAAACTATCCTTCGATATTTTCAAGGACACAAAAAGTCCACTTCACCACGTACGCTTTACCGACTAATTATAGGTGCGTAATATTTTAATTTTATTTCCTCGCGAACATTGTTCATTTTCTAAAAAGAAAAACACTTTTGTTCGCGTTAACCCAATCCAGTCCTGGTTATGACAATGATTCACGCACGACCGAATCTCAAGTACGCCACTGGTTTTTAAAATACTAGCCTATAAGTTGTGCCAAACCTTTTTTGCTAAGATTTTTGTATGAAGAATTCAACGTGCACGATTGAAATGAAATATAATTCGCCATAGTATATAATGAAAAATATAACTACTCAATTTTCGCATAGTATAATATCGAGCTAAAACCACTTTTAAGTACTATGAAAATATAATTTTTTTACTTCGGATTTATTGGTATTCATTCAAATAATTAATATTTTCGACTGATGGTGCTTGATGGAAATTGATTTTAAATTCAGAAGGTATTCATTCAATTGCACTGTTAAGAATAACGTATTATTTTTATGGAGTTTGAAAAGCGATTAATGAATCTTGTTCTTTTTATGGTCGTCAAGACATATCTTACTTATCAAGGACTTGTTTCCCCGGTAGCCGAGAGGTTAGCGTGCGCCATTTAGAGTCGAAGACTATGAATTCGATTGCAACCGCTAATGAATTTTTAAAAAATCCAAAGATGCTGGACTAGACGCCCAACGGGTTGAGCAATTGGCTTACAATCAATTGTTATGAAGAAGAACTGTTGACATTATTCTTGACAATGCATCACTTTTCAGATCCATTAGCACCGCTTTAGCACCGCTTTCGCAGCGGACATGTATAAAACAACAAAACTTATTATTACGATTTTTTAAGCAGCAGACGATAAAAAATCCAAATTATTAAAAGTAACTTGTTGCGCGTTAAATAAGGTTATCAAATTGAATCGTGCGGATGCGATATTTAAACGATTTGCCAAAATACGTGATGCCGCCTAGCGGCTAGTTGAGAATCACTATGTCCAAGTTTTGATTACCAGCAAAGAATTTCGTTGGTTTATTTTTGTGTTACGGTATTTTTTGAAAAGCCGTTCGCGTGTCGATAATTTCCTTCTTCAAAGGGGCTCACGCTCCAAAAACCACGCACAAAAATATCCTCCAAAAGACAAATTATCGGCAAAATTTTATTTATAAATATAATGAAGATATTTTAACACCACTAGTAGATACGTAAGTACCTAAAACGCTATATGTATTTGTAATTAATTCTAAGCACGTGCTTTAATAATAAACCAAAATACGTTCTTTTAAACCATATCCACTCCGAGTGGAGCCTTTAAATCTACACGATGTGAAGATTTCCATTCCGAAAATTGAGCATAATATACGGATCTCCGCAATGTGGAGACATGTCAGTGACAAATTATTTTTCACGATAATTGGTCAAGACAATACGTATCCAGTACTGCATTTCTGTATTTCTAAAAATCTGGAAGATTTGAGAATTGAACCCGCATTCTCATCGTGCGAGTGCGTGCGCACGCGCGTTAACCTTTTGACCACCGGGTCGACTAATTAGTAAATACTTCTAGTATGTCCGAACAAAACCTTCCTCGAATGTAATTTATGCTAGAGACGCTATTGTTTCATTAAACCATTCCAAGGACACTCAGCTGCTAGTCTTTGTCTCAACGTAAATCGAGGAGGATGTATTTTCAACCATTTGAAACTCATTACGAACTTTACACGAAAGGTTTTCGTAGTATTTCTTTGTTTGCCGATATTATTTACCACCGTTAAATGTATTGACTGTAAATAAAATTGTCATTTTACATTTAGCAAATATGGCTGTCATAAAATGGTTTGTCATTCATAAATCACCGATACCTTTTACGTTCGTTCAGTCATAAAAAAAAATTTAAAAATATCTCCCCCCAAAGATAATGTGATTCTTAGTAAATACCAAATCAAATGAAACTAATAAATATTGTAATAAACGCAGTGATTTATATAATCATTGTCGTGACTTGAATTCTGTTACACTGAGAAACAACATATTTTTGTGCATAAAATGCATATCATATGTTTCTAAAGTGCAAATGGAATTCAGGCATTTGGTGGGTGATGGCCCCTTATGGAAAAAAAATAATAATTACTCGGCGCGAGCTAAAAAACTAATACGAAAAAGGGGCGGTGAATTTTGTGTATTTTTTTTTTCGTAAAGAATACGGAAGGCCAAAATAGATTGGGAACCTATGAACCATGCCAAACGATACATCATTAACATACTTTAATTTATTCTTCCTTCGGATAAAAATAACCATATTCATTCCAATGTTATATTTATTTAGAATTGAATGGTACAATAAAGCTATTTTAAGGCACTCTCTTCAGTTTCAGTGATTTGGTCGAACCATAATTCTCGTAAAATATTTTGAAATAAAATAATCAATTAATTTAACAATTACAAGAAGAATTAATTTCATATATTTGAAATGATTCCCGGCCAATTATTATTTATATAACCGTATTTTACTGTGTACTGTAACTTGTACAGTATTAAAAAATAAACTACGTATTAATGGAAGCAATATACATTTTGCTTCCTTTCTTTTGAAATTCACGGCCAATGATCGCGTACAGTTTTTCCACAGTCAAATGTGTTCACCACGAGTTTGTAACACGTAGTAATAAGCAATTACTAATTGCGGGGCATGACATTAAATGTATATTTGTAGATTATCTTTGTACTTAATGTCATGGTTTGCTAATAGTTCCGTGGTGTTCTTTTTTATACATGTCTAATTTGTTATAATAAAACTTCCTATGAAAAAAATGCAAGGCCTTGCACTACTGACATACAACAATTGTATCAGGAAATCAATCTGCAGTGTTTTTAGCTAGTTTAATAAAATTGAATAATGCTACATCGATTGCTTGTTTGACGTATCGTTTAATTTAGATATACAAAAATTAATCAGACATAAAACAACTTAATGCATGTTTTATCAACTAACATTGAAATAACGTCACCATATTTTTTATAAACTCACGTACCCTGGATGATAAATAGACTCAATGCATTAAGAATTCTTGACATAGTTACAAAAAAACTGATTAAATTGTTTGATTACCAGAGATTTGTTGATACCTACTTCAGCTGACACATTATTGTTTCTTCGATTTTTTAATATAAAGAACATACCTAAAGTTCGTATTCTTCTTCAGTGGCGTAGCTACATATTCAGCGCTCTGGATCGAGTAAAATCAGTGCGCCTCCTTGTTTCTCAGAAGAGTTCTGACTTTTTTTCTATCTAATCTTGTTGTTTCGATTTAAATCTTACATAATAACAATTTATTTGAAATTCAAGATATTTTAATGTTAAGATATTCAACTTACAAAATGTATTGATGTACGTTAAGTTTCCACATAAAAAACTATTGTTTTCTGGCTTTGCTTTCATACATTATTTTATTTCATCCTTTCTAATGTTGCGCCCCTATGATTCGTGCGCCTGGAACAATTCACTCCAACTGCTTCACGATTGCCACGCCACTGTTCTTCTTCGTTTTTAAAAAATCTTCGAAATTCTGCAAATTATTTTGAAGCTGTAGTATTTAATTATTCAGTTGTAGTTAAATAGAATTCTACTCGGTGAATGCTTAGTAAATTCATAATGATTAGGGATTGGCCGTCGTATTTCATACAAATGTGAACAACCCGACTCAGCAGTTAAACATATAATATGGCATTCACAGTTATGAACTTATTAATTAATTAACATTAAAAGTAATGTTTTCAATGAAATAAAAACACGAACTCACTACCATATTTAAGTTTAACTAATTTATATTAATTCTTCTATAAATGTGATTATAAAGTATAGCTCTTCAGTTATAATATTGAAATCATTGTATTATATAAGCATTCAAGCTAATATCTTAGTGATAACAGTTCATTTAGGACAATCCGGGATAAGGTTTTTTTTTTATTGATTTGGTTCAATAAATATTGTGAAATATGTACATTTTATTAAATTCACTTTTAGTTAAAAATGCTCTCGGTAGAAATTAAAAGAATTTACGTAATTTTTGATACACGTTTATTTAACTAAAAATGCAAATAGCCAAGAATTAGTGTTTGTATACAATCGTAAATTATTGTATGTTTGATTTCGTAAGATAATAATTGCATTCACTGCACATTTTATTGGTACTAATTTATGATTTTTTATTATTATTTATGGGCGGGCAACTTCAAGTAGCTATCGCTCGGACAATAATATGTTGTTTCCGCAAGGTATAAATCGTGCCAGGAGAAACGATATTACAAAAATGTAATCGAAAGACACGTGCCGAGAAAATTTACGTGAATAAATTTTATTATACATCACATTGGGTAACCCGTTTGCAGCTGATGTGTGGACGTCCATTTATAGCTGTTGATGGGATAGAAATTCGTGTTAAATTGATATCGATCAAGTCTGTTTTATTTATTATTAGACAATTAAACAGAGGATTGGCTATACTTTTATCGTTACAGATTCTTACTACATATCACTAATGATAACTCATTAGGGATAGTAAATACTACTGGTAATTATTTTCATACAAAATATATAACAACATTCAAGCTTGGTATTTCTGTACTAAAACAAAACATTTTAACCAATCCTTTCGAATAAAGGTGGTGATGAAAATTGATTTTAAAATCAAAGATATTTGAAATTTGTCGCCGTCGAAATAATCATTGCTAATGTCAGGTTTTGTGTTTAATATTGATTGTTTGGTAGAAATGGAATGTAATCAAAAACAAAGGATTATTAATAAAAGTTTTTAGTATTTTATGAGAATATTAACTAAAGTTCTTAAGAGTTTCTTATCACTAACTATTAATACAAGTAGATACCAAATGATATTGTTTAGTGCTTTAGGAATATCGTATCAAAACGAGGGTTAAATGGTATTTAGAAGAGATGGTGATATACGGAGAATCACGAGTATACTCTTGACTATATGCTTAATCTTAACGAACTCCATCATATCAGAAGAGTTAAACCAACTTTATTGTCTTGCTCTATTAGTTTCTATACTGTTCACTGTAAAAATAGTATTTTTAGTTGACTAAAACACTGCAGAGTTACTGTTTGAATTTTCGCATTATATTAAACTCTTCTTTCGTAAGTTCATGTCGCAACAATGGCTTACGTCAAAAACATGTTGATACTTTTCCATTGAAGTTACCGTCTACTTTTATCTCTCAGGCATAAAGATAATCAGAATTTTTCCGCGAATAATGCGGAGGCGGTTAATCTTGATACATTTGGGAACGTCTGGTTAGTATAGTAAACCATTTTATTAAAAAATATAAATACACATATATTTTTACTTTCGTAGACGACACTATCTCTTTACAAAGACTTTCAATTATTTTTACTAACGATGTATGAAAGTGGTATTAATTATAGTTTCTCATATATGATATTTTCGGTGTTTTAATATTTACCGGGTTATTTTAATGACTATGCATTTAAAAAAAAGCAGTAAAATGCAATAAGTCGGCGACGTGATTGATTGGATACTAAAATATCTATCGATTGATAAGTTTATTATTGATTGAATACTGGCATTATAAAATCTATTATTTCGCACCGGAAGTTGTATTTCTGCTTAGAAAGCCTTTTCTTTTTTTGTATTCAATATAAATACAAGTACAATGTTTATCATTTAATTAATTAACATAACCACGCTTGGGTTGTAAACTATTCAATAACCATTCGTAACAAAACGCATGATTGAGTTATCATATATGGATGATATAAAAATGTATTTTTATTGTATTTAATTATAACTATTGCTTTGCTCAACATTTTTGTGTGGCGCGTATTCGGTTTTAGTCAAAACCCATAGCCATTGATAAAAAATACAATTTAATAAAATGAGATAAAACAATTTCCTTAGCAAATCATTACGATGTTGTTACTGTAAATGTAAATCAGTGATTCTAACGTGCGCCATGGCATAAACAGAGCACTGTACTCATTGCATCTGTATCGATCATGTCATCCCTTTATAGATTAAGATGTGAAGCATATATGGACGAAATATAAAATACCGCTTCGAGTTGTTGGATGCAACAAGCAATAACAAAATAAAAACTCATTGTATGCAGGGCAGCTGCAAAAAAATATTCCTTGATCGTCGCTGTTGCACCGCGTTCAGCCGCTCGGATATTCTGGTTGAATATTTTCATGGGTTGGCAACATTTTATTTATGTTTTCTTGTGATCGTGAGCAATTTTAAGCATTTCCGTTGCTTAGTGATTGATTATTCGAAAGAAAACTGTTCCCGATATCGATAAACTGATTCTCAAAATTTTACCTATTACAAAAATTGCCACTTCTTTCGACGTAAAAAATAAATTGTTTAATCAATTCATTGCAAACAGTCCAATATAGGCTGGGTGGTTGAATATTATTGTTCTCCTATTATTGAGATTCTAACAAGCACTGCACAAAAATATGATGATTATAAAATGATTTAATTTATAATACAATTAATGTTGTATTGTCCCTAAGTCTACTTCATATGTTGATCTCTTCCGATATGTACCAAAACTAAATTTTAGTATTCAACGCATTTGTATGGCACTTGTCTACATTCAACTTCCTTTCTTAATTTAAAATCATTTTTTGAAAAGAACTTTATTTTAAGAATGAATTGATACTTCAGAAAGAGTAGACGATTTATCAACATTATTTGTTGAAAGTATACCAGTAGAAAAAGTACAATTGTGACTGTGAATTGTGTTGCAGAATAGTTATAAATAGTAGTCATTATTAGTACACATATGTGAAAAAAAAGTTAATAATTTACCTACAATTATAAGAGTACAAAAGAGCTACAAAACATTGTGAAGAGATCCACTCCGAAAGTGAAATATACGGATCTCCGCATTATTTTTGTACGAGAATTGTTTGTCAGATAATTGCATCCAGGCATCCGGTACTGACATTTTGGATTTTTTTATAATCAGATATACATAGGAATTTAACCCGCATTCCCCGTATGGCTAGGCACGCCCGCTTATCTCCGCGCTACCGGAAAGAATTAGAATAAACGTTTATGATATCTTCAGCTTTTTGAAAGTCCCAATACTTTTCAATGTTGCTTGTAATACATACACATATTAATCTTACAACCACCGATAAAGTATCGTTGCGTGGTATCAATAATAAATGTTTTCCATCAATGATACCGTTTCTGTGCTGGCGCTGGATTGAAAATTACCGAAACCGAAGTCCAAAACTCTGAAGTTCGTTTAGTTGGACTCGGAACGGGAGACAGAGTGGTTGTGTATGCGATTGTCGTTCGGGAGCGCGCTGTATTCAGAGAATTACAATCTATCTAAATCTCGGATGCATTGCATCTGCGGGGTGTTTAGTAAAAATAACTCACGCTTCGGCAGTGTTTCTTTGTTTCATCGCACAAGTTCATTGCTTTCTGTTTGGGTGCCACCCTATCATTTAATCAAATCACAAAAGTGACTCATGTGTTTATTTTTATTAGAAGCACGCGGTGCCAGTTCATGCATTTCGCTCCAGTGCACTGCGTTCTCGGACAGTTCGCTAGACAGTGGTCTTTGAATTGATAACGGTACTTAACTTAAATGTGAAAACAATATTAAGAATTTGTTGTGCTAGTTACACAAATTGTTTGTGCAACCTTTTCTGATAGTTGTATGTTTAACTACATGTTGGACTTTTAACTATTATGTCAAGGTAATTTCGCTGTACCATGTGTGATTCATTGTTTATTGTTGATTTATTTATTGTATGTATCTTGTTTATATCGCGTCGATTGTTAGATACTTCAAATTTTGAAATGTACACACACAAATTAGTAACATTCTCGGGTTCTTGATACGGTTTAGCTCTTTTAGATTCTGTTTTTAGTTTGTCGGTAACATTTTTTAATGAATCACCGTTTACAATTTTTTTTTTTGTAACAAGCTTATCCGATATTAATAACTCCATCATGCTCGAGCCCTTGGGTAGAATATTTTTGCTTTTATCCCAGAGAATGGATCGAATAGAACCCCTCATTAAATTTACATTGTGTTTGATGTATAGAATTTGAAAGCATTTGAATAATTTGATACGTATCTATTATATTTTAGCTGATTTGTAACTTATACTCGAAAATATCGAATATACTTAATTAACAATATTTGATTACTTAAACAAGGTATACATTCCGTAAAAAATGCGATAGTACGGTAGATCAGAATATGAGATTATGCTTTGTTTATTGATAGGGTAGCGTTTCAATCGTTTTGCTGCTAAGCCTCATCAAAATATTTTTTCCCGCGCTTACCTACCTTTTATTTTTTTCTATAGATATAATGATAAAGACACGTTATTTTCCATTTTTTTTTAAATTTTGATGCCTACCCTAGCAGTCCACAGTCCGTGTCCAGGTTGGAAACCGCTGGCAAATGAAATAAGATTACCTGTACGGACAAGATGGCTAACCCTATCAACACAATTTTGAAGTTTAACTAAACAATTAGTTGAAAGTTTTGCTTTTAAATGTGTCTTAAGTTTTAAATATTATTATTGTCGAAACCATTATAATAGGTCATAGTGCAAGTCCATTAGATACAGTTCAAACATAATATTAGGCATAGTAGTAACTATTACAGGTATCCTAAAATTAATATTACCATAATGTAGTCATTAACGCTGCTAAATATTTGAGAGACTCTCCAGTATGTATATTTGATTTTGAGCCGTAGCCAAGAATTAAATTCAATATGTCATTCATTGTACGGCCAAAGATGTCCTTAATATTGGGGAGAGATATTTGTTGTACAGGCAGGCATCCATTCTACTAAACTATTGTAATTATCAAATGCTAAGCCCGTCGTGGTTTAGCGAAAATTTCCAAATCCCGTAGTTGAATTAATCCAATCGGTATAATCCACCGCCTGATAATGTACGGTTGGGCAGCTGGATAATAACCGTAAAAATACTAAACAATATTAAAGATTTTCACTTGAGTTATGTTGCATAGTTTATAATTTATATAAAATGTTTGTTTATCATTGTATAATGTCTATACACGAGCCACAGATTAAATTGATATCTCTATGCCGTGTCTCTTGACATTACAATAATAAGGAGCCCTACAAGGTCGAGATGGTTAATTGTCAACGGAATGTTCATACCCACTCTAAATAAAGTACCTAATCCTACCCGCGTGTGTCAGCACGTTTTAAAGCGTGGTTCTCTCTTCCAATCCAAGGACGAGTTCCTCAGAATGGAATTTGGCGTCTTCCGCTAACGTGTTGAGCTCGCCCGCAGAGGCTGGGAGATGCACAACCGGTATGTAAATTTTAAAACAATAGGTACCTACGTACTTATTTTCTTATCATCGATAGATATTCCAAACTATATATCTACTCATCGTATTTTTCTATTTTACTACTTTATAAGTACTTAGTAAATAGATTGATATTAAGCCGAAATGATTTCTTGACCTCTTTGAGCATTATTGTCAGTGGCAATGAGATCTACTTTACCGAAATTAATTTCAAAAAAATCCATGCCTGCCACCCTTTAAAAATAATTTCATTTCGAACACAAAATAAATTTACTCGCAAATCCTATATTCACGTATATACATAGGAACAACAATTGTTTGTGGTTAGTTTGAAAAAATCCGCAAATAGATACATAAACATACAAAAGTTAACAACATTAAGATAATTTTAACCGAATTATCATTGATTTGTTTTTCTATTGGATAATTTTTTTCCCGCCTTTCAGGTCATATAAAAAAGGCCGCTGTGCACGCAAGTATTTTCTCGCTAATTTTATACACACCCTTGATACTATCAATAAATAAATTAATCGGTATTAAATATGAAATTTAAATATTAGTCATTATTGAAAATAATCTTTCGCCTAAATATATTTTATAGCATAAGATTTGAAATTCACCGTAAATTAAATAAATTTCGAAAAACAAATTGTGAAAGTGTACATGTATTTCTGTAGGCCCTTTAAACTATTTTGTCTGTCCACTCAATCTTCGAAAACCAATTATTAATTGTCTGGAGAGACAAGGCATATAGATATAGAGCAACATTCTTTGGTTATCTTTTCCTCCTGCCGGAGTTAATTTCAATTTTTAGGGTTCATGCTTTGGTCGAGTTATTTTATTATATTGAACAATGGATTTTTTTATCCTACAAATTTACCGGTTAATTTTATATTATATATTTTGTTATCGCCATGGCAATCGAAAACCGGTTAACATTTTTTATATCTCGTTTAATCAGAGCCTTTGAACGGGGAATTATTATATCATATTCCACGTGCAGGGGATGAAGTATGTTGTAAATTTATTTCATAGTGTAATTTATCATGTATTCATGTGTTTATAGACAAATATTTCACATTTGTTTGTGCTGAATTTCTAGTGCATTTTTGTGAAATTATCGAGCTTTGGTTTTTATCTATAGTATCTTCGTTCCGAAAGTGGAGGATATGGATATTAACAGATCAAGACTTGTGTTGGTAGATTTTCTTTTCGAGAATTTACTGTCAACCAATTGCTCAATTCATTGGACATTCAGTCCTGCATCTTTGGATTTTAAAAATCAGCGGTTTGTTGCTGGAATCAATCCACTGCTCCGAAGCGCTCATGTTAACTTTTCGACTACCACGGTGACACGTTTCATAGTTGCATAAAATAATTTAACGGCCAATAGGTTGTAAAATTAGCTGACAACATATCTGTCATTATATTTCTTTACAATGTATGTATGCACAAGTTGTGTTTGTTAATATACGAGGTACGGTACGTGTTGTATGTAAAGTCCCCCCCAATATATAAAAACCAGAAATGCGTAAAGCGATTGGCCAACAACCAACGCAGCACAATGAAGTATCTTCAAACATTCCATTTAATATAAAATTAAAAATTTAGATTCTCTTGTTATTTATTCTAATTGCGAATAGCTTGATTTAATATTCAACATGAAAAAGAAAATAAATAAATGTAGATATTTCGTACTTAAAAGTATTATTGTAAGTACATATCAGCAGTCAATAGCTAAAGCAAAGCTGAAAAACAAAAGACAGTGCTAATGTTCATATCATAGTTATTGGCATGGCCTGCGAGGAATAAATCGAGAAGACTGGTACAGTAGATCTTCTCACCCTTGATCTTGCAATTATCATAGAAGTCCAATGTTGATGCGTGGGTCAATATTAGTTATTTAATTTCAAATAACTCGCTTTTAAAGACTTCCCACCAAGTTACAGCAGTAAAGAGAATTATAGGAAACTTATTCAATACATTAATGTTGTAGTACGTATTCTTGTGTTAAATTTTCTCAAATTATTACGCTTATCATTGCAACCGTCATTCCAGAATTAGTCTGATATTATGTCATGGAATGGAGGACTTCTAGATTCCTCACAATTCCACAATAACCATGCTAGTTGTATAGATATGTATCCATATAATACTACACTATACATTTTCATTCTCTTAATTATTTTGCTTTTATTATGGCTTCAAAACTGGGTAAAAAATACTTATTTTAGTCCGATTTTGATTTAAAAATAAAATAGAATATATACGTGACCTTTGTGATATAGTTTAATCATTCACCGAAACAGATAAAATGACAGTTAATGTAACACTAGTTAGGTATCTAAGCGATTTGGCGTGTTTGATTTGATCACGCAATGGACTCCGATATAAATGTTGCACAACATCTCCAGTTTATTGTAACATATTATTTAATTAATTTATCTCTACGCTAATAAAAATGTTTCAAGTGATTCATTGTACAATTAAAAAAATAATCGGTTCTATTTAATATTATTTAATGATTGTCAATTTTCAAAAAAACCGGTCAATTGCCATTTCCGCACAATATATGTATGTATATCTCATTAGATTGTATCTAGAGTTTATTCTTCCATTTTACTCTACCGATTCGGTCCATGTGCTGCGTCTTAATACATATTCGGTATTTGAACCTAGAATCTACGGTTTATGGACTATTCATAAAACTAACAGTATTAAGAATTGTTTTATAAGTGACATATAGTCGCTTTCGGCTTGATTTATCGAATATCCACGGAGCGTGATTTGCAGAACAGATTATATTTTCAATAAATTAGATAAGTAGTTTACACAATATTTTATGCTGTAATTCTATTCTCATAAAATAAGGCAATCATATAGCTTTCAAAATAGCTCTGACACCGTCATATATTTACCGGTATGTATTTAAATGATATTTATTTTTCCTATCCTGAACATTTGACGGTTGGTCTATTCGACAAACCAGTCAATCCTAAAGCCACGATATTTCTCGGAAAATGATCAAACAAGTGGTTTTAAAAATATTTTCTTTTAATTTTTTTTTTTTTAGAAATTTCGTTTGTTGTGGCGTATCAAACGTCGGGTGTCTTTAAAAGCTTCTCTGCCGTGTGATGCTGTTCTGTTATTAATTATTGAAGAAAGTGTGGATTGTAAATGTATGATTAAATACTTCAGTTTTTATAATTACCTTATTTATCCTTAACTCTTCTAAAATGACAGTTTTGCTTTTATATTAACATGTTACCTTCGTATAGGTTATAAGAAGGTTAAATCCCTGAATAATCCTAATAAAAAATGACTAGTTAAATAATTATTAGTATATGGTTTCACTATTCCTGACTTCGAACTTGAAAAAAATACAATGTAAATAGCACTCGTTATGAATACATCAACAATAATTAGCTGATACGCTATCACATATTCGCAGTGGAATCTAAGTTGGACCGGATGTTTTAGTACTGGCGTGAATAAGCATGGACACTCGATAGCAAATATGAAAAAAATGGGTATATGGTGAGATTGTGAATGTGGATGTGTGCGTCAATTTACTGAACATCAATTTGACATTTGAAATCACCACCACGAAATAATAAACAAGTGTAAAAAAAACTGAATCGTAAGTCATTTTATTGATACCGCTGAGAATTGTGGCAGATAAAAAAAACAATAACAAGAATATTCAATCTCGTTTTGCGAAACCGCGGCCACAAATGTGGGACTAATAATAATACAATAATTATCCTCAAGAGAGATCATATTCAAGAATGGATCGCGGAACTGACAATGTAGAATTCAAGCAAAAAGCTGGATTCTTCGCCAGCATTAACAGAAGCTTCCGACTGACCGTCAGATCTTCGTCTGCAGGCCGTATTGACAACACAAACAAGCCGATACAAGTCAGCAGCAAAATCGAGGAGAGGCAAAACAAATCGCTGGAAGCAGAGCCAGACTTAAGTTTGATTTACAGACAAAAAACAATTAGAGGTAATGAGGGCGATGTACCAAAGCCGCAAAGATTTCATAGTCTGGGTAGTGCCGGTATCCAGAGTCTTGGCAATCCGTCACGGGACAACTGCTTCAGGAGGTGCAACAGCGTCAATCTTAACAGAAGGACAATAATCAAGATTCCAGAAATACCCCTTGGAACCGGTTTACTGAGGAAAGTCAGGAACAACGTGAGTTTATTCATTTTAATTATTCGATCTCTTACCTCCTATAAAATGTATCTTTTTTAGGTTACATATCTAGATACGGAAATCGCTTTAATCATATCAGCACAATAAAGCAATACTGATAAATCCTTGTTTTGATCCGATTATTAGCTAATCGCTCAATACATTGGGTGTCCGTATCTTGTACCAAAAATACGCAAAACTGGCGAATTTCAACCTATTGTCCTCTGGTTTCTAGTGAATTATAAAACAATATAAGGCGTTCGATTTTAATTCAATTAAATTTTCAAGTTATTTAAAATTGTCTTTGATTTTTGTCTGTCAGAATATTCTCTAATTGTATATTCCTTAAAAGCTTCGCGAGTCTTTAGGTGGCAATTATATCTTGAAGCCACGAAAAAGAGTATGTATATATTTATCAAATATGTTAAACAATAATTTACAATTAAATTAATGATTATTTCTGTTCATTGTAAGCCAGTAGTGCCAGTGCGTGATTGTGCACTATTTTATTAGGAGGTTTGCTGGGTCAATTTCTGTAAGTTCTTAAAAAATGCATATTTTATTTGAATTTTAATGGGACTATATTTTCACACATATATCCAGTGCAAAACTCTAAATAATGGGTAACTTAAATCGTCCGCCTATAATTTGAAGTGGATAGGGAATTTTCTAAAATTCATTATTACGAGTAGGTAAATTATGTTTTATTGATGGCGTTTTTAACATCCAAACTGACACAATTTTAAGAGTAGAGGATAAATTGAGCGTTAGCAAGAGTCATATGCCCTTAGGATAATTGTTTAAAACCGTGATTGTAGCCATCGAACGTGAGACTGCGGTTTTACAACGAGTCACATGATTTCGAATAATTTAATACAATTTCGCACAGTGTTATATTTATTGCATTATTAACGGATTGGAAAAACAGCCAAGTCACTCGAAATTTCCTGCTTAATTCTGGCAATATCCGGGACACGAGTTATTATCCGTAATTGAGTAACTGCTTATTGATAATAACTAAAATTACTCCGAATAAATCAACCGTTCCCCGATGCGTCCTTCTTCCCATCTGTATTCATTTTTATCGTACATTTAAATATTATTTTAACGCTATATTGTAATTTTGACCAATCTATGTTCAGTGCCGCACTTACACTTAGAAGGAAGGGCATTGGGTTAAAATAAAAATATACTGGGCATCTCAAAAATGTACCTACATATTAAATTGTGAATTACAATAATTGTTTAATTGTTTCTTGATTTCATAATATTACTCGAGGGATGGCTGAACTTATATTATATATCTGTGCGTTGTCAACATTTCTTCAGGTGTCGTTTTTTTGTTGGAATTGATTTCACCAATACTGTATTTTAAAATATCTGCCTATTTTGTTGTGATTGGTGCGGAAGCGGGTGCTTTATCTACTTCAAGATTTTTTCAATTGACTTTTAATCTCCTGTTTTCCAACCATACCAATGATCCCATACTGCACTCCCTAGGCGTATGATTCGACTCTGTCAATAGATACAATATTTACAACAAGCAATCATGCGTAATAAAAATAAATGGTCGATTAATAATTAAAATATGCACATCCGTTGTGTGTTAATTAATTTATTGCGTGTGCTACATGCAAATTAAATATATTTATCGATTGTCTACTGATCGATTAATGCTTATATTGCCTATGGATTTCGAGTAGTCTTCGCACTGATAATGCTTATGATATATAATATTTAGAAACGGTCCTTCCCGTTTTTAAACATAATCAATGTAAAAATATTCGTTTCAGTTTAAAATATGTAATATTAAATAATTACTTCCACTCGCGCAAAGAAAATATTTCTTTTTCCTATTCCGCAAATGTCTTATGTGTGAAATTATGTTTACACATTTTTATGACTATCTAATATAGAATGTAAAGATCCATAAGACGGACAATATCACAAGTGTACATCATAGATTCAAATACCAGTACTTCATTTAATTTTTATCGTTATAATGACTATAATGGTAGCCCGAGCAAGAAACAGTGTCTGATGATGATTTTTTCTGTTACTGGGCTTTTGATCGAACTAGAACACTTTCTTTAAAAAAAGAACTTCCGTGTTGGATTTGGCTTCTGCTTTTTTGTGGTTTCTGTGGTGAGTGCTCACATAATTTCAAAGATTCCAATTATATTCCTTAATACGATACTGTCGTATTTACCAGATTATATATCTATCGACACTTCTTCATACATTTTTATTGCTATTTTTCTTTCAAATCAATAGCGGTGTTTATAATTTTATCCCATTTCGATTCTTTCGTAAATTAATAAAAATATTAATTTGAATTAAGATAATAACAATGATTTAAAAAGTGTCACAGTCCAAAGTCATTTTTATTTCGACATAGCTTTCGATTATCCATACGAGTATTAATTCGACATGCGACATAGGTCCTGGTACGGTGACATTAAATTAGTGGGTTTACATCAGATTACAAGGTTTTTAGCGAACACTTAACGGTGAATTAAGTTGTAAATATTAAGAAGCACGCAATGTTGACTTTGCCGGACAGTTGGGTTGAAATTTGCTACGATTACATCCATTATGTTGTCCGAGGACAATTGGTGCAGGAAGTCGGCAATACGCCAGCAATTGGCCGAAATGCTGATCATCCTGGATTGTTTAATACTTGTGCGAAGGCGACGTTATAAGGACGCGCTGACATCATCATTAGGCCTAAGTTATATGTACTTGCGGTTATAATATATGCATTTGAAGGACAGTTAAACTGACATGCATAAAGCGGGAAGTTTTTCCGGTGGCCGATAGGTTGGCTCGTACGTTCAAATCCCATAGCTGCAGAACTTAAAAAATCCCAATATGTAGGACTGGATATATATAACCAATCCACGTGAAAAATGTTTCAAAATAAGTGTTAATAATTAGGAGATGTGTATATCCATTTTCGAAACGGATATGGTAAAAAATCAAGAGATATTGCAATAGAACCTCGATTATATACATTTATGATTATCCATGGTGTACGAAATACATCGTTTATAAATGCGTTTAGTGACGTTATAATAAACACAACGAAGAAATAAAATAGCCTCTATCCAATTTTCATAAAAACAAATTTTAATTGTTGAAATTGCATTGTGGAGGATTGATTAACCGGCTAGAGACTAAATCAGATTTAATTTATTCTTAAAGGAGCGAGTCGTAGAAGTCAATGAAAAACTGTGAATTATACTGGCCCACCTAAAGGGTTTCAGTGCTTAGTTATTGTCGTTTAGTAATTAATTTTTATATCTGAATTAGATTATTCAACATGATTTTTCTTATTTACCTATTATGCAATAAAACTTATGTCCTTTTCCATTATCCAGATCATCTTCTTCACCCTCATTTAGTTGGAATTATGAAGGTTTGGTATTATTTCAGATTTATAACACATTTTTTTAAACTAATCAAAATTAACTGTTTTTGATAAAAAAATATATTGCAACGGTTCCTACTTCTTCTCTAATCAGCGAATAATTCCAAGTTCATCTAAGTAACCAATTAAAAAAAAAAACATTTCATACAATTCGTCTCCCGTTTTCATATTTTACTATTTTTATGTTAACGTCTAGTACTCTGCGGCTCCTATAATAGTCTAGTCTGTAGTCTAGACAATAGACCACGGTATCCCAACCTTTTTCGGGTGGCGACCCATTTTTATAAAATCCATGTGATCCGTGACTCCCATACAATCCAAAAGCCATTTATGAATAAGGTAATTTAAAAAAACCGCGAAAATTTTTTGAATATAATTTTATTTAAAATTAAGTATGTTGAATAATTAATTTAATGCGATGGTTGAAATTGCATTGCAACACTTGCAATATAGTGAATATTTTTTTAGTTGACTGTATAAGTTGGCGACTCACAGGTTGGGAACCTATGCAATAGGCACTATATTAATTTGGTTTTTTTATGCGTCTTTTTGTTTTGTATTATACATATTAGCTGCACTGTCATCTTTTATGGCTAATAATGCAGTAGCCAAAAATATAGCTTGTCCAAATGGAAATAAACGTAGATATTAAAATAGGTTGGTTACAGTATTATGAAAAAATGAAATCAAATCCTGAAACTTTTGGGTAATATTTTTAAAATAATTTGTTTTCTACGTGGGGCTGGAACGCGTGCAAAATAAAAAATGTACTTTATTACTTATTGTTTGGCGATTTTAAAAATGTAACAATGTAAATTTGAAATTAGTTCCACCGTGTTTCAGGAGTGGTCCCGTACTTCCGTTTTTTTTCATTGTTTCTCTTTTTTACAAATAATTCCGAGTGTGAGGTTATGAATTTTAACAATGTGCACAATACACACTTGATCGATTGTTTTGTATAATCAAGTGAAAAGTGATTCACATTTTTCCGTGATTGTTAATCCACTCGGTCAACTTCGCCACAAATTATTACATTATAATTGTACAGGTTGATTAGTTTTATCAACAGCCATTTGGATTGTGACACCATTACCACGACTATATTAACTGCTAACTGAAACTCGACACCCCATTGGGCATCCTTTCCTGCATTTTTATGTATCTTTTTTTATTAACAAAAAAATGATTCAAAGTGTATCATGTTTTAGATACAAATAAAATGTATAATTTATATACATATGCCTAATAATAATACCATTGTAATGCTTCAATAATCGTCGGCCATACGAATTCAAAAGATAATAACTGACACTTCTTTGCAGTTTTATTGCAACTCTGTTATTAATGCATTCACTGCCATTTGAAATTTTTGAATATATTATTGTGTTGATATCGAACATGTTCTACGCTTGAGCATTTTTTGGATGGTACTGAACATTTAGTGTTAAAACACTTTATTATAGTTTGAAAATTATAATAAAGTCCTACTATTATAATGAAAATCGAATTGTCCTTCAAGCTGAAGGTACTTCCACTTAACAAAATACTATTAACATTTCATTGAACATCATAGTGTTGACACTCTTAGGAATATTATTATAATTTTATAATAAATTTCGGTGTTTATCGTGTAGCGTTGGTAGCGATGATAAATTATTTTTCAGAAATTAATGAAAAATTCACACAATAAAAAGGTGAATTAAGAATACCTTTTTATTGTGTGCATAAAAAAAACATCATACGACTATATAGTCATTGTTTCTCTAAAATCTGGATTAAAATTCACTTATCATTATTTCATATGCAAAGCTTCCTGGAAAGGGAATTTTTCGTGACACGATTTTTTGATCTGGTTGTGGAATAATAGATCGATAAACAATGCACTTCTGATTTCCGATTGTTGAAGCGAGCTCGTGTGTGGCATTGCCGGTTGAATTGTTAATAGCGAGCGAAATAAAAAACATTCGTCGAATTATTTGAACCACATCTATCATTGATGAACTCTCGTTATTATAATGTGTATTATTGTACATATATTTGTAATTTCAAAAATATGATATAAATATTACAAATGCCTGTAACAAATAAGGAAGAAACTGTTTGTGTTTAATCAATTATGACACTGATAATGAAAATAATTAATAGCACTTTAATTTGAAATCAACGGTCTTTTTTAATTAAAAATATGATTTTATTAAATTACTCATGACAAAGTAATAAACATACCGCACGACAGAAATTTTCATACACATAATATTTTTCAATGCCGACATTACATATACGGAATTTCATTAAATTATATTGACTACAGTGAGTTCTTTTCATATTTTGTATTTTGTTTTGTTTTGGTATTCGAGGTATTGCTTTGTCATGAGCGATATCTACAGGTACAGTCTCGGCCCCTGTTTAGCTTGCCAATCCTCCGATAACTAAGCTTACTTTATTATTTAAAAAAATACTGAGTAACTGATTAATTAATGTGTAAATGTAACGAATGTTACCGTTCTACTACAACTTAATTTTTAATATACATTGCTTGGTGCGTTGTAGATGAAAATAAAGCTAAGAATACACGAAACATGAAAACGCTAAATATTAACATCTAGATATACTATCAAACTAAAATCACTCGATATTTTAAACGTAATAATGTGTATATGCGTATGTTATCACTTACATGGTTATTATTTACCGCTTTACTGAAAACCTTACATCTCCTTCCATCGTCTTCGGTCCCAATTTTTTTGCTGCCGAACCGTAAATCCATCGGGTTATTTGACAGCATTATGACCCTTGCGTGCTACTGCATGACGACGCTAACAGCGATTTGTCAAGACTTATGATCAGCTCATTACCATTTCAATAGCATCACAGTTTGTATGCTTGCTTGATTTCACTTATTAGTATTTTCTTATATAGTATATGCTATATTTATAATTGTATTTTGTATATTAGTATATAGTTTCACAAAAACATCGTTTTTATGATAAGGCACAGATAATTGAGAACAGTGGTTTGTCCAAATTCTTTTCACTCCACTATGTACGAAAGATGTCTTTTTCAAAAAAAATATCTGAAGACAGTTATGTGAATGATCATAACACGCTCTCCAGTTTTACAACAAGCAGCTGTTACAAAACAGTTGTAGAAAGATTCAGAGGTATTTGGCAACATTTTGTCTGATGATAAATAATTTAGTTGGAAAAAATAGATTGGCCCTAAAGTATGCATTTCGTTGCCATACATATTATAGGCCGGTGATTTTGTTCTAATTATTTATACTTAGAACTCACAGACACGTTTCTACTGAATCAACCTGCAACCAAGCAACGGTCTAATTAAACTTTCCTCGACCTCTAAGGTTGACATTTTCCTTAATATAATCCGTCATCATGATAACGTTGAAAGCATGTGTTGTTTTTGACCACATGGGTGTAATTCATGGTAACCAGACAATTGCGCACATGACATTTGCTCACATGACAAATGCACACATAGACATTTGCTCACATGACA